>CM077084.1:60456724-60464224 GCA_039513925.1 Platanthera zijinensis | reverse complement strand
CAACATGCAAGTTGTTCGTCTCGCCGAGATCTACAACTTTCATGTTGATCACTTTTCGATTTTAAACCATCTTAAATCCCAAAGAAGCTTGCCCGTACGCCCGCACTGTAGCCCGCCCACAATTGAGATTTATATATATACATATATATATATATATACATATATATATACATATATATATATACATATATATATACATATATATATACATATATATATACATATATATATACATATATATATATACATATATATATACGAGCATCTTCGCACGGGCTACGCCCGTGCTCGATGCTCTTCGCATCGACAGTACCCCAGCTGCGACGGTACCTCCACCCAAACTCGCCCCCTCTACGACACTCGATGCTCTCGGGTGGTCTTCCGCCGCATTCAGGCGGGCTTCGCCCGCCAGCGCACAAACTTTAGCCGTGCTGGATGCTCCAGCCTGTCTTACACTGCACAGAAGCGGGCCTCACCCGCTTCCACATAAATCACCATCTCGACCCCGTACCAGTCACTCGCGTCCCCCGGAACACTTATACAAAAACGGCCCCTCTACGACAATCCACCAATTAACATGGCACAGGGAGCCCCCGTGGCCTACGCGATAGTATCCCCGCCTTGACAGTGTCCCGACACAGCGACGCTTCTGCAGCTCGCAAACCCTGTCCATACGATAAAGTAGGTACGGGAAGAGCTGCAGGGACCGGGGCCGTATGCACAGGGGTTTGCGAGCTACACAATCGTCGTTGCGTCGGGACACTGTCAAGGCGGGGCTACTATCGCGTAGGTCACGGGGGCTCCCTGTGCCATGTCAATTGGTGGATTGTCGTAGAGGGGCCGTTTTTGCATAAGTGTTCTGGGGGACGCGAGTGACTGGTACGGGGTCGAGATGGTGATTTATGTGGAAGCGGGTGAGGCCCGCTTCTGTGCAGTGTAAGACAGGCTGGAGCATCCAGCACGACTGAAGTTTGTGCGCTGGCGGGCGAAGCCCGCCTGAATGCGGCGGAAGACCACCCGAGAGCATCGAGTGTCGTAGAGGGGGCGAGTTTGGGTGGAGGTACCGTCGCAGCTGGGGTTCTGTCGATGCGAAGAGCATCGAGCACGGGCGTAGCCCGTGCGAAGATGCTCGTATAACAATACATTACCTAATATCTCTACTTATTCTCACATAAAAAGATGCAAACAACAACAGAGGTTCTACTTCCAAATAACCGAAACTAACAGCAAGCAAAATATTTAACGTACGTATTTCAATAATAGTGTTTCTCTGTTCATGGGCATTAATCACAGCAAGTGCAGGAAACATGCCAGAACTTCCTCTATTCAAAGTAATTCAATTAACATTAGTTCAACAAATGGTAATGGGAGCATCAACGAACATCTATCAGACCTTTGTACAGAGATCATACAATGATCAACGAACATCCCCTTGCGGCAAGGATTGTTTCACATTAAAAGGGAGAGAAGAAATAGGCGGAGGAGATCTGGGAGGCGTGCTTTGGCCGGACCTCCTCGCTGCGACGAACAACGCCGGAGAAAGTTCAAGGGAAGCCGACGGGGTGGTGCGCGGGAGGAAGAGGGGTTTGAGATTTGTCGAAGGAGTTGCGATGCCGGTGAAGGGAGCTGGCAGAGAGGGCGACAGAGAAGAGCGGGGAGGTTGAGATCCAGCGAATGTCTGGTCTTTTCGTTCGTTGCTGCTCCTGGTGGCCTGTCACACGAAGCCGCAGGAACGTGGAGCTCTCTCAGTCTATTTCCCCTCCCTCTCTCTTGTCCCGCTTTCTCTTCTCCACTCCCTTTCTCCCTCTATCCAAATTCCACCTTTGGAGTCTTGGCGTTTTGGCCTAAAACTTTGGCTCCGTTTGACACGGTGGTGGCGGTCGTAAACACAGGTTAAAACGCCATTCGTTAAGAATCAGCTAACAAACATCAGCCGTTTGAACATAAAAGTCGATGAAGTTCCGTAGGTGGGCGGTAACAAATGACAATTTAACCCCCCGTGTTTATGACCGCCACTACTGTGCCAAACGGAGCCTTTGTCTCGAGAAAATGGCATTCATGACTGCACCTACCCTAAACACTACCTACGTTTTTCATAACTACACTGATAACCGCCACTGCTCTCCCAAAAATGACCCAAATGTACACATTATTCTCCTTTCTATTTTCAATTTATTGTTTGATTGCAGCTTCAGCTGGAAGAAGAGGAGAAGCTTGGAAAGCAGCAGGAAGACATGGTACTGTCCAATTACAAAAAGCGTGAGATGATAGATGTCCAATTACAAAAAGCATGAGATGATCGAACTTCCATAGATGGATGGTATTGCCGCAAAGTTAGCACACCGCTATGGAGTTGATTTATCCGAAGATTGAGCTGCATGAGTATATTTTCGTTCAGTGTTGACGGATTTAGACATATTGTTCAGTTCGATATTCTTGGAGGCATTTTTGTTGATCGAGATGAATGCGGTGTTATCAAAAAAACATAGATTGGGGGTCCGGAAATGTGCTGATGAGATAGTTAACCTGCTACGTGTTGTCCATTATGACTATTTTATTTCTGTATATGTTTCCCAAGTTAATGCAGGGTGTGTGGAGCTGAGTTGATTGCAGCTAAAGTTGAAGACTTTTATCATTTTACTGTAAATGTACAGAATGCACAACAAAATTGTCAGTGAAGGGCTTACTGTGGAATGGAGGGGCTGTTCATGCCGCTCGGGGCCTTTTAGTGTCGCCGACAGGGATCGGTGTTTTGTAACCGTACAACGGAACAGAGAGCGGTGGAAGATGAAGGTGCGTCCAGAAGAGGTGACGACGGCAAGGTGCGGAACAGAGAGAGACGGAGGTTGAATGGACACCTGCCGGAGGTTAGAACGGCGTGTCATAGAAGAGACAGCAGCGGAGGAGGAAGCCGCAGCCGACGGAGATGACGACGGCGAGGCGCTGATCGGAGACCGGCGGGGAGACTTTTCCCAGAGATCTTCTCCGGCGAAGGTGCAATGGCGGAGATGAGATGGCGTTCGGCGAGGAAGAGGGATTGCGGGGTTTTCTTGCGATCGGGAGTAGGGTTACGGGAGACGGTCGGGGGTTAAAAAGCAGCGGGGAAGTATCTCCGTCGCGCCGTCGCCTGAAGCGGTGGCGAAGTGACCGCCTACGCCGTCGCTTGCAGAGGAAGTAAGAGGAAGCGGTGGAGGGACATTTTCGGGAAATTAAAAAAAAGCAATGAAAATCTGTAGTAAAAAATGTGAACAAATCAGAAAAATTACCTAGATATGCCGGCGGGATGAAGACATATCAGGTGAGGCCTAGATGGGAAGGAAAGTCTTGTTCAGATCTCAGAGAAAAACTGTGAACCTGTGCATAGGCGAAATCATAACCTGAAATCAGAATTCCATATCTGAAATCGAGAATAAAGCTTCAAAATCGAGATCAAACTTCAAAATCGGGAAGAGAAAACGTGAAAATAAAATTGACAAATAACCTAGATCTAACGATGCAACAAAATTCGCAAATCAGTAGAAGAGCTAATTACCTACCTCTGGCGTACGTGTTGCTGGAGTGAGGTCGGCTGGCTGAAAGACTATCCGGCTGCTGGTGGCGTGAGGAGGAGACGCGAGGAGAATGGCGGAGGAAGAGAGAAGCGAGTGAGGAGAAGATACGAAGATTGGGGGATCTGCGAGCTGCAGAAGCGCCGCTGCGCCGGGACACTGTCGAGGCGGGGGTACTGTCGCGTAGGGCACAAGGGCTCCCCATGCCCTGTCAATTGATCGTGTGTCATAGAGGGGCCGAATTTGAGCGGAGGTACCGTCGCAGCTGGGGTACTGTCGATGCGAAGAGCATCGACCACGGGCGTAGCCCGTGCGAAGATGCTCGTATTCTAGGGTAGATGCTTGCACCAAAATTATAAGTTAGAAACATACTAATATATGAAAATCGAAACCAAAACCGAATTCCACAATCACAAACTTACCGGTGAGCGGTGCGAAGGCCGGCGCAGGCAGCGTGAAGAGCGGCATGCAAGGCGCGAACAGCGGGGGGACGGAATATCGAGCTGTGGAAGATATCGCCTGGACGGAGGTTGGGTCACGATCCAGAGGAAATAGGGCATACAGTCGTTTTGCGAGATGAGCATATATCCACGATAAAAGCGGCGCGAGGGCGGCGAGGGCGGCGAGGGCGGCGAGGGCGGCGCGAAGAGTGGTGGAGGGCCATTATCGGGAATTCGGTTCCGTGACCGACGACAGAGAGGAATAATATTTCGGGAGGTTGCAATGAGGAAATATGCGTAAAAACAGCGGTGCGAAGTGCAGCGAGGGTGGCACAAAGAGTGGCGATGGCTTCTAAATTCTTTTTCGAGCAGTTGATGCTTCACCGCACTCTTGGGTTGATGCGTACGCTGGAGGCCTTCCTCTTCGGCGCCGTGTTTCAGTTGTTAAGTTGTTTGCAGTTGTATCGGTTGTCTCATCTGCCGTCGTCGGTTCATGTTGGGTAACGTCATGTAGTGGATGTTCTTTATGTTTGGTTGCATTTATCACATTATCTTGGTTCATTGTTGACATTCTGAAAGTCTTTTTTAGTTAAAAAAGAAGTGGTAGGTTTACAGTTGTTATGTGTTCGTTATTGGTTGAGCATGTTTGCTCCTCATCTTCAATGTAATTTCTTTTTTTTCCATCTTTCGTGCCTATGTTTTACATCTACAAACACTTATTAACTGGAACATGCTTACTGATCTCATTATATTGAATCATAATGCTGATTTCATGTATTGATGGAACATTGTAGAACTGAAGAGAACTGAACAGCAAGGGCACACAATCAACTGCACTACTCAGTAAATATATAAGCTTGAACCTAAAAATATGATCAGCAGTGAGCATCTGTATAACCTTGCCTTCATCAAATGAGTCTCAAAGAACCGTACAATAATAATTGAGGATTAAATATCAATAGTGTAATCACATATTTGCCAAATGTAATCGGATGAAATATCAAATCTATTGAAATATCAAATGAAAATACTGACTATTTTTTGCAGTAAACCTAAAATAGTAGGAGATAAATAACGAAATTATACAAAGAGTACAAATGTTTTCAAACAATATACAATTTTAATGAAGTACAGCTTAGAACTGGTGAAGGCATGCATACATGTGTTCCTTTGTTCTAGTTTGACTTCCTGCACAATATACAGTTTAAATGAATTAAGAGTTGATCTAATAGAACAAATAACACATGTGCAGGTTCAAAAATAGGGATCATTATCTCTTTTGGAAATGTAAGGTTATACCAAAACATGCACAATGCCATTCAGTAGTAATGTTAATAATGTTTTTGGCTTGGGAAGTAAATTCAAAGAGCACTCTTGCTAATGAAGCTGAAGTAATGTTACATGAAGAAAACAACAGCTGAATGCTTAGTGGGAGAAAGGTGTTTTTTGTTTTTAGTAAACTTTTGATGGTAAGTTAAATTTGCGATGCTGTTGTTGCTGCAATTTAAAGCTAGGGACAGTTTAGATGTAACTATATACCAAATATTAAACAGGAAGTGAATAAGAAATCAAAAATTGTTTTTCAAATGAAATCTTATAAATCCGACATCAACGTGAGCAAGAGAAGCACGGGGGCGTGTGCATGAAAATCAGCGATGCTACCTCAAAGCGCATGTGCAAGCAGAACAGGTGAAGTTATGACAAACAATTGTTTGTATCTTAATTCCTTCTTGTTGCTCGCCCATCTCAGCTTCATGTTTTTCCTTTATTTTACAATACTTATCTAACTTCAGTAGTTCACTATATATAGTGAAAGTTGTGGTAACTGTAGATTTTAATGGTACCTGAAAAAAGGTAAGTATCTGAGGTGCGGTTGGATGATTGGAAATTGAAAATGTCGTTGATGGAGCGGCCGAGATGGCCCTTACGTAGGAGTTTGGCGGTCAGTCGTAGGTGAACAGATCTCTCCATCTCAATGGCTTCCAGGATGGTGTCTTTGAGCTGCCTGCATAAATCATCCAGTGCGAGCATGGGGAATGACTCCTCGATCAGAACTCCCACCTGGAACACAGACATGATATTATTAGATGAACAACATGTATATTTTCTCAGTACAATATACACATCCAATTTTAAAATAATTGATTATACATGAAGAAGGAAGTTGATCTATATTATGCACACCAATTCTTCTCAATAAATGTATAGCCATTGAAAATGATGCAGCCGTGCATCATCATTCTCAGACTTGTGTGAGCTGTGAAAACACAATTGTAGTTGAATGTGTCCACTCCACGGGGCTATTCTAATGCTACTCTCATCGAGGAAACACCTCTGCCCCTCCAACTCAAGAACATGCCTCCTCTCAGCTTGAAGGTTGTCAACCCCTCTCACCCCCTATCAATGGCCACAGGCCATGTGGCCAGCCTGACAGCTACGCGCAAAAATGTATTGTGCAACGCAGGATTCTGTCCATTCTATTTGCTCTTGAATTGGATCTCCAATTTCAATTACAGTCCATTCCATCTTCATTGAATTTGGATCTCCAATTTCAATTCAGATAATCAAATTCGGTCAATCACTGTTTGATTGTAAAATTCTTATTTGTAAAGCCTATCTACTTGTCAATCACTTTTTCTTTACTTTTAAAGCATTTCTATTTGTCTTTAGATCCTTTCTAACTTCCATTGTACATACAAAAAACTAAGTTAAAGCCCACAATCTGACAAACATAAATTAAGCATCATACCCATCAAGTAAACATTATTTGAACTCAAAACCAAACATAACTGTCCATAAATTTCTTATCGCTCTGGAAGCACACATTAAAACAGTCTAAAACATCTTTAGATTATTACCTCAATTCATATAAAGCTTCAATATAGTATTAATGACATTCAAAAATATATAAAAGCTGAAATATTTATCCCAAATTGACTCAAACTGCACATATAACATTGTGGGCAGCAAGAAAAATAAAACAGAGGATAAGAGAAATAGGAATACCAACCCATTGAATTTATGGTGAGACTACTCTGAGATGAATTGATGATTCAGTATTTGATCGGTCAATTGACACCATGGAGATTTCTGCAATGGAATGTAATAGAATGTATTTCTGCAGAATTGCAGAAATAAAAGCTGCACAATTGCAGAAGAAAGGCGCTCACTGATATCGTCAGCTTTTCTTCAAGCAGAAAAGCCTGGAAAAAACAATCCCTCCGGCAAAGCCTCAATGGCCGATCAAAAGAGAACATAAATCGTTACCCTAAATATCAATGTAAATCAGATTGAGTTAATGACTTACTGTGGAATAGAGGTTCTGCTGATGCCGTTCCGAGCCCTAGCAGAGGTGAGACGGAAATGATTGCGGCCGAAGATGAAGTGCCCATCAGAGGAGAAGCGAGGGTTTGGGATGAGAGATTGAGCGATTTCACTGCGTTGTTATCCCACGGAAACAGCGGCGCGAAGACAGAAGGCGAAAGTGCCACGAAGCGTCGGGTCCGTGAAAG
>CM077084.1:60376724-60449224 GCA_039513925.1 Platanthera zijinensis | reverse complement strand
TTTTTAGGCTTAAAAAAACTTGAGCTTATATATATGTATATATATTTATATACATATATATATCTATACCATATTATAAAGAAATATGGAGGTCTGCAAATAGCATGAGTTCGAAATTCACATAAAATATTTTGGCCGTCCGATCTTGATGTATTAGTCAGCAGTCGTTCGATCAAACCAACCTTCTATCCAGAATTTTTGTAGGCCTCTTAAACCTACTCTAGGACAGTCCTAAACCTATCTGAAATAATTTTAAAATTAATTTTGCAAAACAAAATGACAGACCCGCCAGCCAGCAGGCCCACCAGCCCGCAAACGCAGGAAGCCTGCTAAACTGATGATTTCAAACACATGATATGGAAACCTATATTTAAACCCGCTAATTTAAAAAATTTGGCTAGTGTGGGACTAAAACCGTCTGTTTTATAATTCGTGCCTTTTGGAACTGCGTCTATTGCTTTCATTTTTATGAAAAGTGTTCGACATGAAAGTTTTAGATCTCGACGATATCTACAACTTTCATGTTGAACACTTCTTGATTTGAAGCCGTTTAGACCCCCCGATTTGTGCCTGTTATTTTTCGGAGAGAAAATCGGGGGCCTAAACGGTTTCAAATCAAACAGTGTCGAACATGAAAGTTGTAGATCTCGACGATATCTACAACTTTAATGTTTAACACTTCTTGATTTGAAGCCGTTTAGACCCCCGATTTGCGCCTGTCGTTTTTTGGGAAGCAAATCAGGGGCGTAAACGGTTTCAAATCAAAAAGTGTTCAACATTAAAGTTGTAGATATCATCGAGATCTACAACTTTTATGTTGAACACTTTTCATAAAAATGAATGTAGAAGACGCAGTTCCGGTTTCTGGCCGGTTTTCGGCAGAGCTGGTTTTAAGAACCTGCCCGGACCGCCCGGGGGACCGGTCGGCGGTCCGACCAGTCGAACCGGCCGGTCCGGTCCGGTTTTTAAAACACTGATAAATACTATAATTATCACCCGCCTTTATTTATTGTATTATAATATTTTATAAATACTATTATAAATACTATAATTATTAATAGGCGAGCAACAACGGGTGGCGAGCGAAGCCCGCCGTCGCCTGCCGGGTACTGTGGCGCGTAGTCATCGGACCGAAGGCCCATGCCTGTCACTCGTATGTATATATACATATACATATATGTATATATATATACATATACATATATGTGTGTATCTATCTGCCAAAGAGTGAATTTTTAGACGGACCACACATTTTTCTGCTCGGGATCGCATTTTTCGCCCGGTTGCGCATTTTCGCCCGAGCCCGCATTTTTCGGTCGGGCGCACATTTTTCCGCTCGGACGAATATTTTTCGCCGTGACGCGCATTTTTTCCCCGGGCGCACATTTTTGGCCCGGGCAATTTTTTTCGCCCGGTCGCGCATTTTTGCCTGAACGTGCATTTTTCGCCTGAGTCCGAATTTTTCGCCCGGGCACGAATTTTTCACCCGGGCACGAATTTTTCGTCAGGGCGTGATTTTTTCTCCCAGACGTGAATTTTCCGCCCATGCGCGTATTTTCTGCCCGGGAACGTATTTTTCCCCTGGGAGCGTATCTTTCACCTGAGCGCGGATTTTTTCGCTAGTGTACGTATTTTCCGCTCGGCCATGAATTTTTCGCCCGGTCCCAAATTTTTCGCCCGGGAGCGCATTTTTCGCTCGGGTGCGCATTTTTCGGCCGCCAAGTGCGATTTTTTTGCGGTGGAGGGAATTTTTGCCGAACGGCAAAATTGCGCGCCCAGACAAAAAAATACTCACCCGGGAAAAAATGCGCGTCTGGGCGAAAAAATGCACGGTCGGGCGAAAATTGCGCACCCGGGAGAAAATTGCGCACTTGGACGGAAAAATTCTAATATGGAGCGGAACAGTGGAATTACTCATTCCAATTCCAGTGACAGAATTCCTGTATTTAGCCGAACGATATAATTGGAATTGACTTCAGTTCCAATTTTTGTGGGAATTGGAATTGAAGTCAATTCCAATTCCTGCATCGCAATTCCTGCGAAACGAATGAAGCCTTTAAGGATTTCTTTTGTTGCTTCTCTATGGAGGCCTGACAGATTCTGGGGGCCAATCTCGAGCTACTGCGTGGAATTTTCCTCGGAGGACTCCAACCAGAAAAATTCTACTCCACGGTAATGAGCGAAATGGTACCCAACTACCTTGGTCTCATCCACCGAGTCAATCCTCAAATCATGACAAATGAGGTAATTAAGGTGCATCAACTATAATTCAAAGGAAGCGCGAAGAGGAAGAGGGATCCAGAGCCACTCCGAGGTCCTAGAGGGAACGACGAGCATCACGACAATCTACGTCGGGACCAAGGAACTCGTCCGTATCCGGACTACACTCCCTTAAACACCATCCGAACTGACGTGCTCCTTACCATCTAAAACAATGATGAGATTCACAGGCCCGAGCCGCTTGCGCCAAATAGAGGAAACTAGTCGCAATATTGCGACTTCCTTCGCAGATACGACCACAAGAAAGAGAGATGCAACATGTTGAAGGATGAGATCGAGCGCCTCATCCAGCAGGGTCTCCTTGAAAGATTTGTGCAGGACTCCGCCCCAAGAAAGTCCTCACTACGGAGCGACAATCCAGCGAAGGGTTGCACATCAGCCCAATATAGATAAACCGAAGACCACGAACAGGGAACCCTCCCCCTAAGTTGTAATACCTCCCCTGTAATGACCATATAGTATGGGTCCGGCTGGGGCCCCACAACATATAGACGCCACAGCTTCAACATTATAAAATAATATAAAAGTACTACCCTATCCAAAACATAGAGAATAAAACAGCGGAAACAAAACGACAAGACTAGAAGTTATCCATAACTGCATAGGAGTCTGAAATGGCCTTAAGGCCTTATAACATTCAAGTGTCAAAAACAACAACAACAACACTCATCATATCAACGTGCCAAAGCACTCCTAGCCTTACTCGACATGCAAGCCAGATTACATTGAAAGAAACATAATATATAACGCATAAAAATATCAAAAGGAGGCATACTTCAGGAGCCTTAGGACTTTTTGGCAGGCGAGTTTGATCCAGCTTGCGTTCTTTGTCCTGTAAAAAATTATTGTAATGTGGGTCAGCAAAGGCTGACCTCAACTGTAACCAACACTCATCCTCTCGGCCATCCCTAGCGGATCCCGAGGCACTCCATTACCCTGCAGGTCAGCACTTCGTATTCATGTAATAAAACATAAATTAACATAAGAAATAACAGGATTTGGTGTCTCAAATATCAAACATGTTTCTATATTGAGCATGCAAATAGAAGGGGGCCTACACTGCAACATGTATGGAAACTTGAGTTTCATCCAAGGCACCATATATCACATGTAATTCTAACACACCATCAAAAATCATCACATGAGTACTCTCATTCTCCAAAAGCATACAAGCCCATGACCAAGAAATCTCGTTGAGACCCCACCCACACATGGATCACAATACAATCGGGCTTGTCCATCAACTCCACCATTCTTGCCAATTTTACATTAAGTACAACTGATGCTAAGGACCCTTGCTTGTCCTTGCCCGTTCGTGGGCTTCATCACCCGGGCTTGTCCAAAAGCTTGACGTCCTCGTCAGTTTCCACATGAGGGGACTTGTCTTGCTATGACACCCTCCACACATGAATCATAATATCAGGGGTAAGGCAACCGACCACAAAGACAAAGCCAGCCCTCCACATCACATTCAACAAGCATATCCTTTCTCGCCCTAAACCATTATTCGTTCTCACACGAAATTAAGGGCATCATAATGATGTTTTCGTCACAATCAGGTTTCTAGCAAAAATCCATGTCAAGCAATATCACCGAATCAGACCACCGGTCGTGATTTTGGCTTCACCCACCATGTCTAATACACTAGAGGAGCGGATTTCTAATGCAAAAGTATGTCGGGGATGGACACAATCAACCCGTTGGCTCATCTTGAAACAGAGTGACTCGAACCCCTGTCATTTGAGAGATCTGATGCTTAAATGCTTAAATAAAGGCATAAATGAAATGGATGTCATGCACACATCCTAAAAACCGGGTGGAGAAGTGTTGTTATCTTACGAAACCTCTTCCACGCCATAGAAACTTGTAAAAGTACTGAAGAACGTGTTCACCTCCAAGCCCTCTCCACAAATCCGGCCTCGGATCGACAAACGAGACTCCAAAGCCTCGTTAATGGCGGAAGATGCTTCTTCCTCCTCCTCAAAGTTCTCTCCAAACCTAAGTCTCCCAAACACAAAGATGGGAAAATGGGAAGAAAGAACCTATCTGCCCTATTTAGGGTTTACAGATGGACATTTCTGGGCGATACAATCAAGTTCTTAGAAGATTGGACTCCCAAAAATCGACTCTACTCAACTAGTTCCGTCCACTACCACTGGGCAGTAGCTACCTACCGCATTGTGGTAACCTCCAAAGCCCGCCGTCCACCTCAGGACATCGCATTACCGCAAGTGATAGCGCTACCACCAAACGTTAGCTACTCAGCGCTATCGTCAGGCGTTAGCTACTCAGCGTTATCGCTCTCAATCGACGCTAAGTCAATACTCAACGAAAGCTATACGTCGAGAAATAGCTACTGCTGGGCGGTAGCTACCTACTGCCGTGTGGTAGCTTCCAGAGACTCCAAATTCTTTAAACAAATTTCGTCCTCGAGACTTCAGGAAAAATAGGGTATTACATAAGTAGCGTGTGCAACACCCGTGTCTTAACTTTATGCCTTTCCTTTGACATAATATACTGCAAGATAGAACTAGCGTGCATGCTTATGTATCTATTTTTACAATATTGCAACTATTTTTTACATCCGGTGGCTATATGGGACCCACCAAAGAAAGATTTTGAGGAGAATATCACAAGCAATAGCACTGAATCTAAGTAATAAGAAATATGGATCATCTATAAAGAAAAGCATCACGCTTCCACGATGTCGGGCATTTCACTCCCCGCATTGTAGGGCATATCTCTCCCACGTTGCCGATCATTTCTCCCTCGTGTTGCAGGGCATCTCTCCCCCAAGCTCTCAGGCATTTCACCCCCACGTTGTAGGGCATCCATCTCCCACGTTGCCGAGCATTTCACCCCCGCATTCAATGATATCACTCCCCCACGCTGTCAAGATTTTTTCCCCGCGTTGCAGGGCATCCCGCTCCCACATTGTCTGAAATTTCAACCCCACGGTGTAGGGCATTTCGCTCCCACGCTGCCGGGCATTTTGCCCCTACATTAAAGGGCATCCCGCTCCCATGTTGTAGATCTTCTTAACCCCGCACTACAGGGCATCCCACTCCCACGCTGCTAGGTATTTTACCCCCGTATTGTAGGGCATCCCTCTCCCAAGATGCCCACAATTTCTCCCCCATGTTACAACGAATCTCGATAGGACAGACTCTGGTCCTCCTAGGGCGCGATCGGACAAAGATTCTTCACCATCTCCATCCGAACGGACCCAGGTCCTCCTGCGCAATCGAACAAAGGTTCCTCGCCAGCTCCACACGGACGTACCCATGCCCTCCTAAAGCATGATCGAATAAAGGTTCCTTCTCACCTCCACCCGGATTGACTCAGGTCCTCCTATAGAGCGACGGAATAAAAGATCCTCGCCACCTCCACCTGAACGAACTCAGGTCCTTCTAAAGTGCAATCAAACAAAGGTTCTTCTTCACCTCTACTCAGACCTCCAAGTCCTCCTAAAGCACAAACAAACCAAGGTTCTTCACCACTACCATTGGGACGAACTCTGGTCCTCCTCAGACAAGAGCAAACAAAGTTTCTTCACCATATCCCGAGTCCTCTGAAAGCACGCACGAAACAAGGTCCTTCTCCGCCTTCCAAAACAAACAGACCTCTGAGTCAATCCGTATCGCCAAGGCAATGGGGGCAAGTGTCTTCCCTCATCATGCTTAAGAACCAAGAATCCTCCATTAATGCTCGGCGACAATCGTAAGCGATAACACACAAGGAATAATGAACATAAAAGCACCAAATACTCCCAGGTTGCTGTAATGCTTGTCACGACACTAAGTCGCCCCCATGTGGGCAACATCAAGGAATGATTTTGAAACTGTCGAGATCCCCTGCCTAATGATGATGGTGGGATCTTATCCACGTAAGGCCGACACCCGAGGGGAGTCACAAGCTCAACACGTTATGCAAAACTTACGTAACTAGGAAAAGGAAGTGGCAAAGGCAATACACATGCCAAAAATACCAAGTGTACGTACGACACAGATGAAATCAAGTACTACCTCGTTGCCAACACCATCCTTCGAGGCAACACTTGCTCGGGGGATAGAACACCCCCCGTGTCCTTTGCACAGAACCTCTCGCCAAGTGTTAGGTAGAGCACAATGATGAGCTTGCCCCACCATGATAAGCCTAACCCTCGTATGTCGAGCCCACTCAGCCATTCGGCAACGCTCCGCTCTAAGGCCCAAGAACTCCCGATGATCTGCAACAACAAAAGCTCGCGCCACTTCAGCATCCTAAGGAACAGACTCCATCAGCTGCCTCCGTCTTAAAAGGACTCATCTTCAACCTATCAATAAGAATAGACATCAAGTCTTTCTATGCTTTCGTGCGAGAGCGGACACAGATTCCTTCCGAATATTCTAGTAGGAACGAACATGATGTTCCCTCCATGATGTCGAGACAAGGGGAGTGAACATCCCCCCATGTCATGACCAAAAATTTGCCATCAACATTGGTGCCCAGCGACGATCGCTTAAACTACCACACAACGCCATACTCACACGCTCAAGAGGGAGCGTAAGAAGCAACACACTTCCGCACCAACGCAGTGTGTGAAGCGCAAAACAAGAGGGCATTCATTTGACGTATGGCCAGCATCAGTGGTGCATGAGAAACCAACAAGCGGGACTTGCAATCTAGATATCCACAGCAGAGTCGTCAAAACCGACACCTATGGCATGCTAGTACACCACCACTCCCGCAAAGCACCACATACAAGGGAAATCATCACCCTAAAACAAAGTGACCAAGCCTAGAAATTTTCGAGCTTATTGCTTCGCGAATCACGACCCATGAAAATTTGTGGCGTTTGATGGGATTCCGCATAAATTTTCTAAGTAAACCGGGAGGATTTCGACTAAAGACACGAAGGGAAGCCAACCCGTTTGAACGAGTCGCACACACCAAACCGCACTCACCCAGAGCCCCAAAAACCACCCCAAAGAAGGGTCAGAGCCAAATACGGTCCCCCTAAGCACAGCGTACCCGCGCAGCGTATGCGTGCGTGCTTCCTACACGTGCAGGCAAAGCGCAAGCTTCCATGCTGCGAGAACGAGCGTTGCATGAGCGTACGCTACACAAGCGCGGTTGAGAGGGCACAACGCGCGAGCACAAGCACCCGTATTTGAGCGGGCGGGCGAGGCCTCCCTGTGCGAGCGCAGCACGCAGGCGCGGGCGAGGGTTCCCTGCTCAAGCGCAGCCCGCATGCGCATGTGTGTGCTCCCTGTGCGTGTGCACAGTGCACAAGCGCGCGACCCATGCACACACGTACTCTCCCCGCACGCGCGAGCTCGCCGGTGGCTGCCACCACTATTGTGCACCTTGCCCGGACTGCCCGATGGGCACTCTCGTCATTTCATTAAAATTGGTTATTTAGGTTATCAAAACGGAGCGACGTCATTCGCCAGCATAAATTCCGTCCGGCGTAATTACCAGCATATCCCTTCAGAAAACTATAAATAGGCCCCCAAACCTTCATTTGAGGACAATCAACTCCAGAGGATAGTGAGAGCTTTGAGATTTTTCGACGAGAACGTGGGACTTAGATTGTTTCTGTAATGCCCCAAAAATCATAATCGAACCGGTCGCGTCCTAAGGAATTTTTTGGTGCCTAAATAGGAGCACACGGCCTGAGACACGGGCGTGTCCAAGGCCGTATCCTTCTCTGTGTTGCCGGACTGTGTACAGTGAGGGGCATGACAGGAAACACGGCTATGAACAGTGTTGACACGGGCATGTAAGGGGTGACACGCGCGTGTTCTTACCCGTGTCACTACCCGTGTCCCGAGTTGAAAACTGGGCTGTGCCGACTAAAGTACACGGCCGTGGTACACAGGTGTGTACTGGTCGACACGGGCGTGTACTGGTCCACACAGGCGTGTTCCTATCCGTGTCCAATCCGGGACGTGACGGTTGGCGTGGCGGTTATTTGTGACACGTCCCTAGGTCACGGCGTGTCGGGACCTGGCACGGGCGTGCCAGGTTGAGACACGGGCGTGTATCGACCCGTATCCTTTTCTGTGCTCGACGATCATGCCTGGATCTGGGCACACGGCCTGGAACACGGTCGTGTGCAAGGCCGTGTTTGGCCCAGAAATTAGAAATTTTGGGCGAATCTGAGCCATTCGTTTTCTTTAAACAAGATCTGACGTCCCAGATGTGTTCCTGTTGTTATAAGGTCGGGAATAGAGGATTAATTCCTCATTATTCTCTTAAGGCATTCTCTTTCTAAGGAGTTAGAGATAGGAGAGAGCAAGGAGGAAGGAAGAGGAGGAATCCGGCCACCGACAGAGCATCGGAGCACCGAATCGAGAACCGAGACTGGATCCGCGAAGGAAATTCCCTTGCGAAGCTTTCCATCTGGATAGTTTCCCATGGAGCAAAAGCGAACATCAAGGGTAGCGAATCTCTACTTGAGCATGTGAATCTCTTCTTCTTTTGCATAAGAAAACCCACTCCCGCGAGAGTGCGGTGTTCCTTGGGGTAGATGTGAATAGTCCCCCTTGTGTTGCATACAGAGTCCGGAATCGAAGTACGGACATAGGCATTGTGTGTGAAGCCTAATCGGACGTGTTGGTCTTGATTGGTGATGTTGCATATTGTATGGATTGCCAGAGAAGACTCTGTGCTATGTGTTTTTCGGGTTTCTACACGGTAGATTGCAGCATGGATCCTTGGGGATTAACTCCAAGGCGCACCCGGAAAATTGAGTAGAAACGTAGTTCTGCTAACTTGGCATCCGGGGAGCCAGCCTTGTACATAACTTGTTTATGTGATGATTGGGAATGAATTAGGATCTGAGAGAAGCTTGGCCCGCGCGTACGTCTTAAAGTGACTAGGCGGAGTGAGCAACGAGCAAGTGGAATCGGACCTGGGCTATGCGGTTCGGTGCGAGAGACCCAAAAGAGGGACTAGCCGTTGGCATAGTCGGGAGTCTTAGACTATGGTCAGAAAGACTAAAATGCTCACGATGTTGCCATCCTGGCGATGGTGGTGAAGCCACGGAATTGACCGGATTCACTGATAATGTGCTCTGAGAGCACGAGGTGTTTGGCCGTGCGAGCCTTCACCTGTGGCGAAGTATGTTTGCACTTTATTATTTAGCTGGGCTAACGAAATGCAGGGAAGGAGCACCGCCGTCCCGGGTTAGGGTCGGGGTCGTTATAATTTGGTCAGCTTTAGCTGGCCGTTGCTTTGTTTGCCACCGTGCAGTGGAATGTTGCTTGCAGGTGTTGCGGAGCTAAGTACCAAATAGCGGGCTGAAGCACATGTTGCTGAACTGGCCCTCGAAGGCCAAAGCGAATTGTTGTTTTATTTTTTTTTTGTTATCTGTGACCGGTCTGCAAGCTATTACATTGTTAAGTGAATTTTTGTAAGGCCAAGTACTTTTGGTGTATTTGTTATTTCATTCCTATTGTTGTAGGTGGACATTCATGATAATTGTTATTCAATTATGGGTTCTTTCAAATGTTTAAAAGCTTCCACTAGAATGCTCTGGATTAGGGCTCGAGTAGTTATGGTTGAATTTTGATATTCTTATGTAACCCTTCTGACTGTCCGTGGTATATGGTGTCAGGTTCCAGCTGGAGCTTCTGTTATATGCCAAATGACGGATGGGGGTGTTATAATTTGGTATCAGACTAAGGTGTCGGTCTTCTTTATTTGAATACGTGGGCGAATTCTTTTAAGGGGAGGTGAGTACATGTATGTGCGTCATCGTTATAGCATAAAATAACCCTTGAATGTCCACTTAGGAATGATAAATACACTTGTTCTGAGGAACCTGAGTGTTCCAATGATTGCTTTTAGCAATCTATATGTCGCTTAATCAAGGGTTTATGCTACTATAGGTAAATAGGAGCGGTGCTGAGCAATCAGAACGTCCGCGATCGGCGGAAAGTAGTGCACCGAATGACGTACCTACAACACCTCCTTCATCAGAAACCATCAAATTGGTGGCTGAAGCAGTCTTTGCTATGATAAATGCCCAACCTGCAAGGCAAGTGCAACACGCACCACCTATTAATAAGCAAGAATCGAGTAGGGTGGCAGAGCCGGGAGTGGTAGAACGCATGATAGTTGATAGAGTAGCACCAAGGAGAGCTATGGAGAACCAGCTCAAGCATGTAATGAGCTTTAATCCTCCGGTGTACGTCGGGACTGGAACACCAAACTCAAGCTGAGGATTAGCTCTCTACGATGAAGAGAGTCTTGACCGCCACAAAAACTGAGGAGTGGCAGAAGACAACCATAGCGACCTTCCTATTGGCTGGTGAGGCGAGGCAGTGGTGGGACGAGTTGGAGGTTCATCTCTTAGTGGGAAGGCAACTTGCTGATGTGCCTATGGAGGATTTCTCAAGGTTTTTCTTGGCCAGATATCTACCCTCTGCTCAGAAGCTTGAGATGGAGAATCAGTACCTTGGTTTGACTCAGGGAGACAGAAGCGTGGATGAGTACCTCCACGAGTTTACACGGTTGGGTCGTTATGCAGGTGCGATGTTTACTGAGGAGGAGCAGAAGACCAACCGATTCTATGAGGTTCTACGTGGCGACCTACAACTACTCCTTGTTGGGCCTAAGGCGCAGGGCTTCCTAGCCTTGTTCAATTCGGCCCGGTCATTGGAAAAGGTCGTGAAGAAAGTACAAGAGAAGAAGGACCCAGGGGAAAAGAAGTTAGAGTTTAAAGTGCTGAATACAAAGTCGGGTTTCCGCAGATGGAACAAGAAGCCGAATACTTCGAGCTCAGCCTCTTCGTCTGGTGCGACGGGGGCAACCACAAGTCGAGTCCCAGGAGCTTGCTATAACTGTGGAAAGATGGGGCATTTTGCTCGTGAATGTTAGAGCGGACATGCAAAGTCCGAGAGGAAGCTTGGAGCATCATATGAAGAAAAAGGGAAGGCGGTGGAGTCAACCGCATCCCACCATGCTCCAGCCCAGCCTAGAGTATATAATCTTTGTTTGCAAGAGGCCATAAAACAAGCTGACGTGGTGATAGGTATGAGTTAAAATATAACAGTTTAGCTTTATATAGTTGTTAACTTTTACATGTAATCTTATAAATGTTGGTGCTAGGCTTTGTGTTAATTTTCGATTGTCTGGCGAGAGCCCTGTTTGATACGGGAGCTTCGCATTCATTCTTGTCCGAAAGATTCATATCGCGCATCGGAGTTCCTTAGTCGATGGCAATGTACAAGTTGGATGTGTTGTTGCCCAATGGGTGCTCAATGCGCGCGGATAGAATCTGTGTGGTAAAGATACAGATTGAGAATCAAGAGTTTTACTTACAAGTGTTAGTACTGCCGTTAGTGGAGTTTGACGTAATCTTTGGTATGGACTGGCTCTCGGAGCAACGAGCATGCATTGATTGCAGCCAAAAGAAGGTTAAGTTGGGATTGAATACTGATCGGGAGACTAAGTTTGCGGGCATGAAAGGGTCAAGCAAGATTTTGATGTCGGCTCTTCAGGTGATTAAGGCAGTTCGGTCTAGGGCAGAGCTGTTTGTCACCTTAGTGCATGCTTCAATGCCTAAACCTAGTCTGGGCAGTATTTCAGTTATATCCGAGTATCTTGATGTGTTCCCAGAGGATCTCCCTAGAGCCCCTCCTCAGCGGGAGATTGATTTTACAATTGAGCTGGTGTCGGGTGCCAAATCGGTGTCACGCTCACCGTATCGGATAGCGCCTAAGGAGATGGCAGAACTGAAGGTGCAACTGCAAGAGTTGTTGGAACAAGGGTATGTGCATCCAAGTTCGTCGCCTTAGAGCGTACCGGTCCTCTTCGTTAAGAAGAAGGATGGGAGCTTGCGACTCTGTATCAATTATCGGGAGTTGAACAAGCTTACGGAAAAGAATAAGTATTCGATCCCAAGGATTGACGATCTATTTGATCAGTTGGTTGGGTCAACAGTATATTCAAAGTTAGATCTGAAATCCGGATACTACCAATTAAGGATAAGGGAAAGCGACATCCCAAAGATAGCGTTCAACACGCAATTTGGGCATTACGAGTTCACGGTCATGCCGTTTGGGTTGACCAATGCGTCATTTGTGTTTATGGATCTTATGAACATGACATTCAGAGAGTAATTGGACCGTTTTGTGATAGTATTTATCGAAGATATCTTGGTGTACTCGCAGTGTGAGGATGATCACTAAAAGCATCTGCATATGGTGTTGGAGACGTTGAGGAAGAATTAGTTGTATGCTAAGTTCTCCAAGTGTGAGTTATGGTTATCCTCGGTAGCGTTCCTTGGTCATATTGTTAGTGGAGAAGGGATAGCGGTGGATCCGACGAAGATAGTGGCAATACGGGAGTGGCCTGTGTTGACTAAAGTGACAGAAGTCCGGAGCTTTCTGGGATTTGCCGGCTACTACAGGCGCTTCGTAGCGAACTTCTCGCGGATAGCGCTACCACTCACGATGTTGACAAGGAAGGATAAAAAGTTTGTGTGGTCACTAGAGTGCGCACTTGCTTTTGAAGAATTGAAGAGACGGTTGACCACGACGCCTATTTTATGTTCGCCAAGTGGGACCGAAGGGTTTGAAATTTATAGTGATGCCTCAGGCAGTGGTTTGGGTTGTGTTCTGCTACAGTATGGGAGTGTGATAGCCTATGGATCACATCAATTAAAGGTTCACGAGAGGAATTATCCGGTCTATGACTTGGAGTTAGCGGTCGTGATATTTGCTCTAAAGCTGTGGAGGCACTCCCTCTACGGTGTGAAGGTCGATATCTACACCGATCATAAGAGCCTGAAGTACTTGTTAGATCAGAAGGACTTGAACATGAGGCAGCGGTGGTGGATGGAGTTCCTGGGGGACTACACCTTCAAGATACATTATATGCCTGGGAAAGGAAATGTAGTGGCAGATGCATTGAGTCGCAGGGCTCCTGCGCAGGCCAGCTGGTTGGCGGTACATGGTGAGAGTTTGGTTCGTGATTTGGAGGCATTGGAGATCTCTTGCATTGACAAGCAGACTAGTGCCGAGGCAAAATTGTATTGGACAGAGGTGCAGTATGACCTA
Source organism: Platanthera zijinensis (assembly GCA_039513925.1). NCBI lineage: Eukaryota > Viridiplantae > Streptophyta > Magnoliopsida > Asparagales > Orchidaceae > Platanthera > Platanthera zijinensis. The sequence goes on along the minus strand of CM077084.1, from coordinate 60,435,893 downwards.
GCTGATAGGATTCGGCGGGCTTTGGTTCAGGATAGTAGCATGAAGCAGATCTTAGATGAATCTTTGGATGGGTCAAATTCCCAATTTGCTGTTCAGGATGGGCTGCTGAGGAGGGACGATCGCCTATGCGTCCCTAGTGCGGATAATCTTCGGGAGGAGTTGATGTATGAGGCTCATCATACCAAGTACTCAATCTACCCCAGGAGCACGAAGATGTATAAATGCAAGAATAAGTTGTTCTGGTGGCCAGGATTGAAGAAGAATGTATCACTTTAAGTGGCAAAGTGCCAAACATGTGCCTTTATGAAGGCGGAGTGCTAGAAGCCCGGAGGTTTCTTGAAGTCCTTGTCTATCCTGGAGTGGAAGTTCGACGACATTTCCATGGATTTTGTGCATGGTTTTCCAAAGTCGCAGAGGGGAAACGACACCATCTGGGTGTTCGTAGATAGATTGACAAAAGTGTCACACTTCATCCCGAACAGGAAGGAAGATTCTTTGGAAAAATTAGTCAAACTCTATGTGGATAATATTGTACGATTGCATGGTGTGCCCCACAGTATTGTTAGTGACCGAGATGGATGCTTCACGTCAAATGACTGGAGGCTGGTGCACAAATTGTTGGGGACTAAGCTGAGTTTCAGCACAGCCTTTCATCCGCAGACGGATGGTCAGACCGAGAGGGTCAACGGGACGATGGAGGATATGCTTCGAATGTGCATCTTGGATTTCGAAAAGTAGTGGAAATATCACCTGTACATGGTGGAGTTTGCATATAACAACAGCTATCAAGCGAGTATTGGAATGACGCCTTTTGAGGCCTTGTATGGGAGAAAGTATCGCACGTCATTGTCTTGGTTGGAGACAGGCGAGTCTAAGTTATACAAACGTCAAGCGGTGGAAGACTTCACTTCAATGATACGTACAATTCAGGAATGGTTGAAGATTGCTCAGGAAGGCAGGAAAAATACTATAACGCTAAGCATAGGTACGTGGAGTTCGGTGTTGGCGACTGGGTGTATTTGAAAATTAAGCCATTCAAGGGTGTCTCGCGGGTTCGACGCTTGAATAAGCTGAGTCCGAGATACCTTGGACCATTTGAGATCATGGAGCGGGTTGGCGAAGCAGCGTATCGATTAAAGCTGTCAGTGGAGTTGAGTGGGCTACACGATGTGTTCCACATATCGGTGTTGCGGAAGGCGGCGCAAGAGCCTTCGCAGGTCGTTGCAGTCGATCAAGTGTCAGTTGATAATGGGTTGACGGCAAAGGTCAAGCCAGTACACATTGAAGACTTTGAAGTCAAACGACTCTACAACAAGGAAATCTGAATGGTTAAAGTCCGTTGGGATAACTGTGGACGTGACGAGCTTTCATGGGAGCGAGAGTAGACTATGTTGGAGGAATACCCCGAGTTATTCCACTCAGGTAACATTTAAATTTTGTGTACTTATACATAATTTCGGGACGAAATTCTTTTAAGGGGGCAGATTTGTAACGCCCCGAAAATCGTAATCAAATCGCTCGCGTCCAAAGGAATTTTTTGGTGCCTAAATAGGAGCACACGGCCTGGGACACGGGCATGTCCAAGGCCGTGTCCTTCTCTGTGTTGGCCGGACTGTGTCCAGTGAGGGACACGATAGGAAACACGGCTACAAACATGTTTACACAGACGTGTCAGGGGTGACACGGGCGTGTCCTTACCCGTGTCACTACCCAGGTCCCGCTCGGGTTAAAAACTGGGCTGTGCCGACTGAAGCACACGGCCGTGGTACACGACCGTGTACTGGTCGACACGGGCGTGCACTGGTCCACACGGGCGTGTTCCTACCCGTGTCCAGTCCGGGACGTGACGGTTGGCATGATGGTTATTTGTGACACACCCCTAGGTCACGGGCGTGTCGGGACCCGACACGGGCATGTCAGGTTGAGACACACGCCGTGTCTCGACCCGTGTACTTTTCTGTGCTCAATGATCATGCCTGGATTATGGCATACATCCTGAGACACGGTCATGTGCAAGGCCGTGTTTGGCCTAGGAATGAGAAATTTTGGGCTAATCCGAGCCGTTCGTTTTCTTTAAACAAGATCTGACGGCCCAGATGTGTTTCTGATGTTATAAGGCCGGGAATAGAGGATTAATTCCTCATTATTCTCTTAAGGCATTCTCTTTCTAAGGAGTTAGAGAGAGGAGAGAGCAAGGATGAAGGAAGAGGAGGAATCCGGCCGCAGGCGAAGCATCGGAGCACCGAATCGAGAACCAAGACCAGATGCGCAGAGGAAATTCTCTTGCAAAGCTTTCCATCCTGATAGTTTCCCATGGAGCAAAAGCGAACTTCAAGGGTAACGATTCTCTACTTGCGCATGTGAAGCTCTCATTCTTTTGCATAATGAAACCCGCTCCCGCGAGTGTGCGGTGAGTGTGTGTTGTTCCATGGGGTAGATGTGAATAGTCCCCCGTTTGTTGCATATAGAGTCCGGAATCGAAGTACGGACATAGGCATTGTGTGTGAAGCCTATCCGGACGTGTTGTTTTGGATCGATGATGTTGCATATTGTATGGATTGCCAGAGAAGACTCCGTGCTATGTGTTTTTCGGGTTTCTACACGGTAGATTACAGTAGGGATCCTTGGGGATTAACTCCAAGGCGCACCCGGAAAATTGAGCGGAAACATAGTTATGTTAACTTGGCGGCCGGGGAGCCAGCCTTGTACATAACTGGTTTATGTGATGATTGGGAATGAATTAGGATCCGAGAGAAGCTTGGCATGCGCGTACGTCTTAAAGTGACTAGGCGGAGTGAGCATCGGGCAAGTGGAATCGGACCTGGGCTATGTGGTTCGGTGTGAGAGACCCAAAAGAGGGACTGGCCGTTGGCATAGTCGGGAGTCTTAGACTATGGTCAGAAAGACTAAAATGCTCACGATGTTGCCATCCCGACAATGGTGGTGAAGCCACGGAATTGACCGGATTCACCTATAATGTCCCCTGAGAGCACGAGGTGTTTGGCCGTGCGAGCCTTCACCTATGAAGAAGTATGTTTGCACTTTATTGTTTAGCTGAGCTAATGAAATGCAGGGAAGGAGCACCGCCGTCTCGAGTAAGGGTCAGGGTCGTTATAATTTGGTCAGCTTTAGCTGACCGTTGCTTTGTTTACCACTGTGTGGTGGAATGTTGCTTGTAGGTACTGCGGAGCCAAGTAAAAAATAGCGGGTTTAAGCCCATGTTGCTGAACTGGCCATCGAAGGTCAAAGCAAATTGTTGTATTATTATTTTTGTCATGTGTGACCGGCCTGCGAGCCGATGTATGTAAAACATTACATTGTTAAATGAACTTTTGTAAGGCCATAATGCCAAGTACTTTTGGTGTATTTGTTATTTCATTCATATTATTGTAGGTGGACATTCATGATAATTGTTATTCAATTATGGGTTATTTCAAACTGTTTAAAATCTTCCGCTAGAATGCTCTAGATTAGGGCTCGAGTAGTTGTGGTTGAATTTTTATATTCTTATGTAACCCTTCTGACTGTCCGTGGTATATGGCATCGGGTTCCAGCTGGACCTTCTGTTATATGTTATACGACAGATGGGGGTGTTACAGTTTCTCCGCTCGAAATTCACTCTGCTCCCTCTCTAGTAGGAAGACATCTTTAGACTCTAAGAATACGGTTTTTTCGTTCTCCAAAGGAGCGCTCCCATCAAGGCTCCGGCTTAACAGCAACGCTTCTATCGAGACTCTGAGGACTTAGAGATTTTCACCACCGGAGCGCTTCCATCAAGGCTTTGAGGACTTAGCTTTTTCTCCATTATTTTCATACTCTGCGCTTGTAACTGAGAGGTGGCATGTCACCCTCTAAGGAATTGTCTCAACTCTTGTAAACTCTAATGAAATAGTGGATTTTGGCTCGGCACAGATCCGATCATGTGATTTTTCACCCTTCCGGGGTTTTCAATGTCCAAAAAAGCCTTTTGTCATTTGCTACTATTTTTCATTGACTGTTTGCGCGTCTGGTCCAATTTCGAGCTAAGCCGGTCCGATTCTCCAGACCGAAGAAAAATCGGGTGACTCACAACACCTATTATTTTTTAAATAAATGTATGAACAATATCATATCATGAGAAATATTAAATATCAACAATAAAAGAGAGTATTACATTCAAAAGATAAAATGTTTGTTGCGGGTCATTCGATGTTCCCTCGGTCCAGAGAATCGGGCCGCCTTAGCTTGAGAGTAAGTTGAGTGCCAAACAACCAAAAGAGATCCAACAACAGTCACAAAACGCGTCATTTTAGAGTGAAAACCCTGAAATGGATGAAAAATCACGTGACTGAATCTATGTCGGGCCAAAACCACTAGTTAATTTGTTGTTATAAGAGTTTGAGGTACTCGGAGGGCCACCTCTTCGTTTACATGCCTCAAAGACAAAAATGAAAAAGAAAAAAAGACGAAGTCTACGGAGCTGGAGCGTCCAAGATATCGTTCACCTATGCTTTCTCCTGTATTTGTTGAAGCATTCTCGAGAGACTTGAGAGCAAGCAGAGAGAATTCAAAGTGAAGGAACAACCTAAGTCTCACATTCTCGCTGGAAAATCTCAGAACTCTCTCTTGTCTTTCTTGTTTATTTTCTTCAAATGAAGGCATGGTGACCTCTTTATAGCTTTCTGGAAGGATCATGCTGGTAATTGGGTCTTGCTGAATTCGTAGTTGACAAATGACGTTGCTTGTTTTCAATCACCTGGATCACCAATCTTCCAACAGTGACGAAGATGCCCCTGGGAGGATTGGGCGGCCTAGGTAAATTGCCCGGCTGCCCAAGCATGCAGTCATGCTGGTTGCGCATGCGCTGGTCACGTACGGTACCCGCGTGTGCACGTCGTGTGTGCATGGTGCATTGTCCAAGCCCCTTTTGGTGGCTTAGCAACCCTTCGAGCTACTGCAATCTACACGCGCGGTTCACTCGGTCGGGCCAACTCGCCTGAGTGCTTCAGTATACATTGGCTCATATATATTTAGGGGGACCTCCATCAATATTAATCAACATTCAAAGCAATCAACAAACTTCAACATAAATAGAAAAAAACTTACACCATGATGATCTCTATATCATGATTTGTCAAACCTTATTTATTAAAACCGAGAATTCGGTCTCGAGGAGTTCAACCTTGGGGAAGGGGTGATCGCACACGTACTTCTCTTCCGCGAGTCCGAAAAACCAAGGAAGAAGGACTAGGAACATACCCAAGGCTCCAACACGGAGGTCCCTCCACACACCCGGACGATCTTAGAGCGCTTCCCCTCCTTAGCCAAGTGTTGAAGCTAAGGTACCTCAGAAAGTGCTAGAAGACCGGGCACAAGTAAGCATGTCTTTTTGAGGTACCCCTTGGGTCTTATTTATAGGATTCTGAAAACGGCCTGCAAATAGCAAACCTCCGCTGTTTGGAACAACTATGTGCAGGCCACCTGGGTCTGCCAACAGCGAGACTCCGCTGTTCTAACTTGCTATAGGCAGGCCCACAGGGGAAAAATGGTAAAAAAAACACCCCACACAACACAGGGCGAGTAGCCCCCACTTCCTCTACTTGGCAAGGACGGCGAGTGCTCGATGGAGCTGGCACTCACCGCCTCAACTCGGCACTTTGGCGAGCTCAGACCCAGCATGCTCTACTAGCCTGCCGCGGCCTCAATGATTTGCCCGAAGTTCGTCGAACTGGGCTCGACGAACTCGGCCCTGTGGTGCCTAGGCGAGTTGTACTAGACACCGAGGCGGGCTGAGCTCGCAGAGGCGCGAGGAGAGCTGGGCTTGTGTTCGAGGGAAGCGGCATCGAGTGAACTCACTGCTCGAGCTGGGTGCGTTGAGTGAACTCGCCACCCAGGGCCCAGTTCGCCCGGGGTTTGAGCTAGGCCTGACTGACCTCACTCGCCGGATATGGGGTTGTACATAATCCCCGCTCTTTGCGAGGTTGGGACAAGCTCAGAAAGAACCATCCAACCCCACAGGATTCGGCGAGTGGGGATGGCTCTGAGGTAATCTTCCGGTGGGGTCCACCAGTGGCTATATATACTTGCGCCTGCATACCTGGCCGACCTTTGCCCTTCCCTTTACTTTTACCCTCGTCAAGATGTCGCTTCCCAAGGAGGTCCTGGAGCAAGTGGGGCGATCCCGGGAAGAGACTGCAGCTCGCATCGCGGGCCTGACCGACCTCAGCGCCCCGCCTCGCGACCTTGCCGAGTTCAGTTCGTCCAAAAAGGTGAAGTCCCTTCCAAAAGACGCCGAACCAATCTACAATGTATTTAAGACAACCTTGAATAATGGGGACGATTCCTCCACTCAGCCTACTCCGAAACCCCAGGATAAGGATGTCATCGTCCTTTCCGCCGACCAGACCACTCGAGGTCATAGCGGTAAGATATATGTACCGCAGGCAAAGAACCCTTCTGACAGCCCACAAAACCAGGTGTCTGATGCGCGTATGCGGGCCTTGCTCCCCAGCTTTGGGACCACGATGCTAGACTCGCAGAAGCCGAGGTCACCGACTCGCCTTTCTCCTCAGCAACCTCTCGCTTCTCCATCTGCGGGGGGAGGTACCGAGGTCATCCCTACCCCCGGCTTTACCCACCTCTCTCCGGAGGCTCCCCGGCATGGCCATGGAAAGGTTCTAGGCAGTACCCCTCCTCGTGCCGGCCTGGGGGAGCGAGGTGTGCACGATAGGTTTTTAACTTCCCTGAATCTTGTTCGGCTTTGGCGGTACTCGCCCCCTTTGCTCAACCCTGTTACAGTTTGTGCAGACCTCACCATAGATTCTGAGGCTGACGAGTCCGCGGGCCAGACTCGGTATTCGCCTCTCCCTTCTCCTCGTACTCTAGATTCCTTCCTGGATTCCGAGGTGGAGGGCCCTGAACAGTCGAGGCGAGAACAGCTGGTCCTCAAGAAGCTGGTGTGCGAGCTTAACGAGGTGCGGAAGGAAAACCTCAAGCTGTAGCGGGAGTGTGCACGGCTCGCGGACGTGGCGGGAGTCAACCCGTCCTTTGAGGATGCGTCTTCTTCCATGCTTCTGGATGAGATTGACGAGTGTCTTCAGACCATCCACCGGAACCTGAGATGACTCCGCGAGCTCCGCGCTTGGCGACCCAGGGCGACAAGGTCGCGAGACTGGGGTAGCTAGATACGACCCCCCTAATGGGCCTGCCGGTACTCACCCCTGTTCTCCACTGGTCCGCGCGAGTCGGGGGTTCTTAATTTTCGCTTCGAGCTATTTGAATCTGTAATAACTTGGATAATAATTTTTCATTATCATTATTATTAATACGTTAAAGCACAGTAATCTACGTCCCATCAGTCCCATCTCGCCATAGTACAGGGTAAGCTCGCGGCGACCGGAGGGCTAGAAACGGCGAGCCGGGGTGGGCGAGATGGGGTAGGCGAGCTGGGTAGGCCAGCCGGTTTGGCCCCAAATTTCCCCTTCTATAAATAGGCCTTTCCACCAACCCCCTATCACACCTTTATTGCCTTCATACTTCCTCCCTTTTCTTACGCTACTTCTAGTGCTCGCGTTCTCGCTCTCGACAGACATGGGCAAGGGGAACCCCGACTCTGATGGGCGAGCTAAGTGTGCTCGGCGCTTTGCCGAGCACTGCTTCTTTGAGGGGAACACCACCGCGGAGGAGCTCGCGGAATGTGTGGCTGACTTCGTACCCTTCAGCTTCACGGCTCGCCTCCAGGCTGAGCATGAAGCCATCAACTCCTTCTTCCCGGACAAGCTCGCCTTCCCCATCTTGCATTTCGAGATGGGGCTGTGCCTGCCTCACTGGACAGAGATCCACCAGATGCTGAAGTACTATGGCGCGGCGCCCGCCCAGCTGAACCCAAACACCGTCGCTATGATGGTCGCGTTCTCCTGTTACCTCCGCCGCGAGCTGATAGAGTTCAACTTGACGGTCTTCTGAAAGTTGTTCTCTTACAAGGCCACCCCCGATGGTGTCGCCTTCCTCGGCGACACCTTGATAAAAGTTCGTGAGGTCACGAACACGCACCACAACTGGATGACCAAGATCGTCTTCATCAAGGGCGATCTCGGCAACATCCCCTTCTCGCCTCAACAGAAGGTCGAGGAGGTATACCGCCCACCCTCGGTGTCCGACAATGATGCTGAGCTCCACAAATTCTTCCTGCAAAAGGAATTCGAGGTCTCTTACCTCCGCCGCAGCCTCGACTCTCTCCTTCCCGTTTCCCCTGGTGGAGGTATGCCTCGACTTCTTTCTGCTTTCGTTGAGCTCGGCAGGAATCAAATCAAGAATTTTACCAAGTTTTTCTGACAAGGGAGCGGCTCATCCCCGAGAATCCGCCCTTTGCGGACTCGGGGCTCTACTCCAACCCACTCCAACTCGCTCGGGCGGCCGCGCTAGCATGCCGAGACGACCCGGCGACATCCCAGCCTTCCTCTAGCAAGAGGAGGTTGATCACCGGGGGGCTGGAATCGTCTTGCCGGCCCCCATATCAAAAGAAGAAGAAGAAGGACAAGGTTTTCTCCAGGGGGGAGACAGTCCCCCAAATACATGGACCTGTCTGCGTCCTCTCCCGACGCCTCGCTGGGGAGCCCGCTGAAAGAGATATCGGGGAAGGATCGAGGGGGGAGCAGGCCTTCCGCCCCTGAGGTCGCTGAGGGATCTGTGCCCCGCGAGTTGGGCCTGCCCAAGGATCACCCTCTTTTCGGCAAGGGGGAGAAGTGCAAGGACTTGGCTGGCGAGCCGATGATTAGGTGGGATGAGTTGGCCCACCGGGTCTCTATTTCCACTCGCCACCCTTTGTGGGGTGCTCACCATCCTCCCGCCGGCCATACTTATGCACTCGGCTTCGGCCTTTATGGTCATGACGGTGCCGAGGCCTTCAAGAACATGACCCCTCGCCAACTGGGTCACGAGGGTCTGCGGGCCCACCTGCGGTCCTTCGAGTTGCACCACATGATGGTGCGCTGCGACTTCAACCTCAGCCGGCTCCTATTGACGGTCGAGCAGGAGCGCGACGTCGCGAATGATAAGGCCGCATATGCGGAGAGGCGGTGCGGTATTACAGAAGACCTACTCGCAAGGGATGCATACGGGTTGGTAAGTGTCAGCCGCCTCTTTTCGTTTTTACTTGATACTTTTGCAGTGGCACTCAGTATTCAATTTACAGGATGCCGAGGCCGCGAGCGAGTTACATAATCGTGCCACCAAATTGGAGGAGGAGGTTATCTTATTGTAGGCCCGCCTTGCCGAGTAGGAAGCTAGCTCCAGCGAGCGAGAGATGTGTGCTGCTGGGCAGGAGGCTCGCGCCACCCAGCTGGAGGCCGAGGTGGGGTTGCTAAAGGTGCAAAACCAAGAGCTTAACGACGAGCTCCTCCGGCAGGCGGAACTCCTTCTTCCAGAGGGTGGCGGCGTATCCCCGTACCCCTATCAAAGGCCGCGGCTCTTTGGCGAGAAGGAGGTCAAGGAGCGACTGCGAGTCAACTCGATCGAGTCTACCGAGTGCCTCCTGGATGCCATGAGGGGTACAGGGATATTGGCAGAAGGCTGTGAAGAGGTCGTGGTTCGGGATCTTATGTCGGGCCTATATCCGTCGAGCCCACCTGGAGAGAAGGAGGACAGCTTCGCCTCGCTATTCGGGGATATGGACAAGGGTCAGGGACGTGGGGGCGAGGAGGGCCGCATGTCAGGGGAGGAGGGCAAGAGCTAAGCTTGATTTGTAATTTCTTTTTCTTTTTCCCCTCCCCCTTTTGTAACCTCGCGAAGGAGGGTCTTGACATTGTAACAGATATCAAAGAATGAAAGTTATTTGTAAACATTTGCGAAATATTTCTATCTTCTTTTTTCTGGGACTTGCTTGCTGCGAAGCCGAGTGCGTTCCTTTTGGTAGAATGCTGAGTTAGAACGCTGATACGCCGATTACGGTATACGTATTTTGAACGCAAGTGCATGTGTCGGGTCAAGTAATAAAAAGTGAGTAGTGATCGTTTCAACATAGAGGTGGTGAATTCAGTGCTTACAATTACTAGTTAGACCTTTTCTCTAAATTCAAACTACTCAAAGATGATTATGATCTTTAAATTTAGATTATAAGAAATTCTGAAATTAAGATAAAATAACTACAATTATTTGGAAAAAGAATTTTTTTTGTAATTCAAGTTGGAGAAGTAATCTCGTGTTGTGATTTCCTATAACTAGTGTGATGAATTTATGAATGATACTTTGTGAGAATGCGAGGTGAAAGGCCTTGCAATGATTTTAGATTAGACAACTGTATCTCTCGATATCGGAGGTCCCCTAGTCCGCTATCTCCCCTCGGGTGAAATAGGAAACCGGTTAACGCTCGAAAACCTAAGTTGCTAACACCAAGAGGAAATCTCTTTCTCCCTTCAAGCGCTATATTGAATCTACAACGCACTTACGCAACTCCTCTCTCGATTTATGAAGCGTAGTAAAAAAATGAAACCGTGATCAAGGGTTTCAAGATATAGATTATAAAATCAATAAATGTTCAACCATCACACAATCATAAAGAGAAACCATAAAAAAACATTCATCACAATAGCCATAGTACTTTCACAACACAAGATCTAAGAAGTTAGTTCATGACGACGGAAGAAAACCACAAAAATATGTAGATTTTACAACACATTATGGAAGAAAATCAAAAACTGCAGCGATTCGCTCTCCGATTATGGCCGAAATCAATCCGTCTTCAATCTCCGGGAAGCCCTAATTCTTGCTCTCCAGTGGAATTCTCTAATCTCCCTCCCAAAAAGATGATGAATGAATAATTTCAGAATAATCTCCCATAAAAAAACGTCCAGCCCTTTCCCTAAAGGATGCATCTTTCTATTTTTGCAAAAGGCACAATTTGTTTGAATTTTGAAATTTGAAATTCGTCCAGTGGTTGCAACCTTTTTTTGGAGATTGCAACCTTTTCTACAGGACAACATATTTGGCAAAATCCTTCTTCCAATTCGTTCTCTTTGGCTTCTCTTGCACAAACACTTAGGAAAAAGACAAATTTAGACATAAATAAAATACAAAATGAATTTACTTACATTTAGACTTTAACTAAATGGTTTCCTTCCGGATCAACGAGTAAAAAGGTCCAAAACTTGGGCTAGATAACTTCTTTTTGAGAAGTTACCAAACGCGTATTTCAGTTGGACCTAGAGCGTCCGCAGTCGTTAGATTCGTGAGCGCTTAACTTGCCTGCGAGCACTCATCTTACCTGTGAGTGCCTGACCCGCCTGCGAGTATCCGGCTCACCCGCAAGCACCCAGCTCACCCACGAGTGCTCAACCCTCCTGCGAGTTGGACCACCCCTTCTGCCCTCTGGGTTTCAGATGTTTTCACTCCCGGGTGCTACCACCAGGCCAATCAGTTGGGTGGGAGCCTGACGATGGGTGTTGAACATCCTTCGAGCTCATCCCCAGGGTTATAACGACGTCCATCGAGACCCCAGCCATGCCAGCTAGGTGGGAGCATGACAACGGGAGAATCGAGACCTAACCCCAGAGCGAGAATACTTAGAATTTTCTGCCTCTCCCGGGTGCTACCACCGGGCCAATCAGCTAGGTGGGAGCCTAACGATGGGTGTTGAACATCCTTCAGGCTAAGACCTAGGGTCATAATGATGTCCATCGAGACCCCAGCCCTGCCAACTAGGTGGGAGCCTAACATTGGGAGAATTGAGACCTAACCCTAGAGCAAGAATACTTAGAATTTTCTGCCTCTCCCGGGTGCTACCACCGGGCCAATCAGTTAGATGGAAGCCTGAAGGCGGGTGTTGAACATCCTCCAGGCTCAGCCCTAGGGTCATAATAACGTCCATCGAGACCCCAGCCCTGCCAGCTAGGTGGGAGCCTAATAGCGGGAGAATCGAGACCTAACCCAAGAGCGAAAATACTTAGAATTTTTTGCCTCTCCCGGGTGCTACCACCGGGCCAATCAGCTAGGTGGGAGCCTGACGGCAGGTGTTGAACATCCTCCAGGCTCAGCCCCAGGGTCATAACGACGTCTATCGAGACCCCAGCCCTGCCATCTAGGTGGGAGCCAGACAGCAAGAGAATCGAGACCTAACCCCAGAGTGTGAATACTTAGAATTTTCTGCCTCTCCCGGGTGCTACCACCGGGCCAATCAACTAGGTGGGTGCTTGACGGCGGGTGTTAAACAACCTCCGGACTCAGCCCCAGGGTCATAACGACATCAATCGAGACCCCAGCCCTGCTAGCTAGGTGGGAGCCTGACAGCGGGAGAATCGAGACCTAACCCCAGAGCGAGAATACTTAGAATTTTTTGCCTCTCCCGAGTGCTACCACTGGGCCAATCAGCTAGGTGGGAGCCTGACGGCGGGTGTTAAACATCCTCCGGGCTCATTACTAGGGTCATATCGATGTCCATCGAGAGCCCAACCTTGCCAGCTAGGTGGGAGCCTGACAGCGGGAGAATCGAGACCTAACTCCAGAGCGAGAATACTTAGAATTTTCTGCCACTCTCGGGTGCTACCACCCGGCCAATCAGCTAGGTGGGAGCCTGACGACGGGTGTTGAACATCCTTCGGGCTCAGCGTCAGGGTCATAATGACATCCATCGAGACCCCAGCCCTGCCAGCTAGGTGGGAGCCTGACAGCGGGAGAATCGAGACCTAACCCCAGAGCGAGAATACTTAGAATTTTTTGCCTCTTCCGGGTGCTACCACCGGGCCAATCAGCTAGGTGGGAGCCTGACGGTTGGTGTTGAACATCCTCCTGGCTCAATCCCAGGGTCATAAAAATATCCATCGAGACCCCAGCCCAGCCAGCTAGGCGGAAGCCTGATAGCATGAGAATCGAGACCAAACCCCAGAGCGAGAATACTTAGAATTTTCTGCCTCTCCCGGGTGCTACCATAGGGCATATCAGCTAGGTAGGAGCCTAACGGCGGGTGTTGGACATCCTACAGGCTCAGCCCCAGGGTCATAATGACATCCATCGAGACCCCAACCCTGCCATTTATGTGGGAGCCTGACAGCGGGAGAATCGAGACCTAACTCCAGAGCGAGAATACTTAGAATTTTCTGCCTCTCCTGGGTGCTACCACCGGGCCAATCATCTAGGTGGTTGCATGACGGCGGGTGTTGAACATCCTCCAGGCTCAGCCCCAGGGGCATAACGATGTCCATCGAGACCCCAGCCCTACCATCTAGGTCGGTGCCTGATAGCGGGAGAATCGAGAGCTAACCCCAGAGCGAGAATACTTAGAATTTTCTTCCTCTCCCGGGTGCTACCATCGGGCCAATCAGCTAGGTGGGAGCCTGATGGAGGGTGTTGAACATCCTTCGGGCTCAGCCCCAGGGTCATAATGATGTCCATCGAGACCCCAGACTTGCCAGCTAGGTGGGAGCCTGACAGCGGGAGAATCGAGACCTAACCCCAGAGCGAGAATACTTAGAATTTTCTGCCTCTTCCGGGTGCTACCACCGGGCCAATCAGCTAGGTGGGAGATTGACGGCGAGTGTTGTACATCCTCTAGGCTCAAACCCAGGGTCATAACGATGCCCATTGATACCCCAGTCCTGCCAGCTAGGTGAGAGCCTGATAGCGGGAGAATCGAGACCTAACCCCAGAGCGAGAATACTTAGAATTTTCTGCCTCTCCCGGGTGCTACCACCGGGCCAATCAACTAGGTGGGAGCCTAACAGTTGGTGTTGAACATCCTACGGGCTCAGCCCCAGGGTCATAACGACATCCATCGAGACCCCAGCCCTTCCAGTTAGGTGGGAGCCTGACATCGGGAGAATCGAGACCTAACTCCAGAGCGAGAATATTTAGAATTTCCTGCCTCTCTCGGGTGCTACCACCAGGCAAATCAACTAGGCGGGAGTTGAACATCCTCCGGGCTTAGCCCTAGGGTCATAACGACGTCTATTGAGACCCCAGCCCTGCTAGCTAGGTGGGAGCCTGACAGCGGGAGAATCGAGACCTAACCCCAGAGCGAGAATACGTAGAATTTTCATTGATGGCGGGCGTCGGAATTCCACCTATTAAGAAGGTAACAACCAAGCACGGGATCGAAAGAGTGGGATTATTTATATTCACAGAAGAAAGATTTACAAGGCTCAGGGGTAGAAACGCTTCAGGTCGTCGCCACTCCAAGTATGGCTTAGGGTCTCGCCCTCCACATTCTGGAGGCAGTAGCCTCCCGACCTTAGCTCTTCCTGTACAATATAAGGCCCCTCCCAGTTGGGGTAAAGCTTCCCTACGACGGTCGACCTCCCCGCCGCATCCACCTTCTTTAGGACCAGATCTCCCTTGGTAAATTGTTTGACCCGAACATGTTTGTCAAAGTACTTGGCCATCCTGCGTTTGACCTCTTCCTGCCGGACAACCGATAGATCGCGCAGCTCCTCGACCAGGTCTAGAGAGAGACGCAGCTCCTCCTCGTTCTCGGATCTCCACTCTTCCCGGCCCTCCTGGGCTTCCGCCACTCGAGGCGTTTGGACCTCGAACTCTATCGGAAGCACGACCTCACAACCATGGGAAATCTTGAAGGGAGTCTCTCCCGTGGTATTGTTTGGGGTAGTTCGCAAGGCCCAAAGGACTGAGGGGAGTTGCTTGACCCAACTCCCCTTCAAGTTTTCCACCTTCTTCTTTAGGAGGTTGACGTTGATCTTATTGGTTGCCACCACCTGTCCGTTGCTCTTGGGGTGGTGAACTGCGGCGAACTTGAGGTCGATCCCAAGTTGCTCGCAGAAGTTGATGAACTCGATGCTAGCAACTGAGGACCGTTATCCATGACTATGGCCTGGGGTAGTCCATGCTGGCAGATGATCTCCCCCCAAACAAAATTCCTGACCACATGGGAGGTAACCTTGGCCAGCGCCTTCACCTCCAACCACTTGGAAAAATAGTCGATCATTACCAACAGGAACCTCCTCTGCCCGCTGGCCTGAGGAAAAGACCCTACCAGGTCCAACCCCCATATTGCAAAGAGCAAGGGTGCTGTGATACTCCTGAGTCACTGATCTGGTTGCAGTTGGAGGGGAGCGAACAGTTGACATTTGTGACACTTTTTGCGAAGTCGGCAGCATCATGGCTCTAGGTAAGCCAAAAGTATCCCTGCCTGACAATCCTTCCTTCCAGGGTCCGACCTCCTGAGTGACTACCGCACTCACCCTCCTTCAAAATTCTCGGTACCTCCCTCTCAGCCACACAAGGAGCCAACAGCCATGAGAGAGTCTTTCGGTATAACTGTCCATCGCGTATGAGATAGTATGCCGATTTGTGCTTGAGCCTCTTCTTATCCATCCCCTCCGAGAACTCCCCTGTGGATAGAAATGTTGTGAATGGATCCATCCATGAGGGGTGTTGATCCACCTCCATCAACTCCCCCTCTTGGACGGACGGACGGAACAGGTCAGTGATGGTACCCCCCCCCCCACCTGGGGCCATGCTTGGCTAACTAATCCACCCGTTCGTTTTCCTCTTGGGGTACATGCTGGATGATGAAGGTTTGGAACACCCCAATGATCCCCTTGATTTTGGCTAAGTACAATTGCAGGGTGGGTTCCCTCACCTAAAAATCCCCGTTGATCTGGGAAGCCACCACTATGGAGTCAGTGAGGACCTCCACATCATGCACCCCCAACTCCCTGTCCAGGCACAGACCCACGATCACAGCCTCATACTCGACCGGATTATTGGTGATGGGAAAATGCACTACCACCGTCTGCTCGATCCTTGTCCCCTGGGAGCTTTCCAAGATGACCCTAACCCCCAAGGAGTGTCTTCCCAAAGCACCATCCACCATGACCTTCCAAGGAACGGTGCGCGTGAGTTCCTCCTCCACCACCTCGACCATATAGTCGGCTAGAAAATCGGCCATTGCCTGCGCCTTGATCGAAAGCTGAGGGACGAAGGAGATATAAAATTCGCTCAGTTCCATTGACTACTTGGCCAGCCTCCCCGAATGCTCCACCCCTTCAAATATATTGTGGAGGGGGTGGTCAGTAACCACCCGAATAGAGTGTGCCTGGAAATAAGGTCGGAGTCTCCGGGTCGAGACGACTAGAGCGAAGGACAGCTTCTCCAAGATGGGATAATGGAGTTCCGCCTTCCTCAGTACCCTGCTGACGTAGTAGATGTGTAGGTTTTTCTTACCCTCCTCCCTGACCAACACCAAACTCAGGGCCTCTTCCCCAACCACTAGATATAGGGACAGGTCTTCCCCTTCCTTCGGCCCTTGGAGGACTGAGGCCTAGGTGAGTAGCCTCTTCAAGGCCTAGAATTCCTCCTCGCACTCCTTAGTCAATTCGAACTTTTTGCCCCCCTTAATGCTTTAAATAAGGGGGAGCACTTTTCCCCTGACCAGGAGAGGAACCTACTAAGCCCGACCAACCTTCCTGTCAGTCGCTGGACTTCCTTGGCATTTCGAGGCGACCCCAGCTCCATGATTTCCTTGACCTTGTCCGGATTTGGCTCCACCCCCGCAGGAGTGAGGAGGTGGCCCAAGTACTACCCCTTGCTGGCCCCAAAGACACACTTCAAAGGGTTCAACCTCATTTTGTATTCCCGCAGAGTGCCGAAGGTCTCCTCCAGATCCCGGATGTGGGAGTCGACCTCTCGGATCTTGATCATTAGATCATCTACGTAGACCTCCAACTTCCGCCCCCTCTGCTCCCGGAAGATGTGGTCCATCCTTTTTTGGTAGTTAGCACCTGCATTCTTCAGCCCGAATGATATCATCTTATAGTAGTAGCATTCGCCCCCCGTGATGAAGGAGAAATCCTTTACATCGGGTGGGGGGTGCATCCTAATTTGGTGATAACCTGAAAATGCATCTAAAAAACTCATTACAGGGAAACCGACGGCTGAGTCAACCAGCGCGTCGATTCGAGGCAAGGGATAACAATCCTTGGGACATGATTTATTATGCAAAGAAAAATCTACACACATACGCCACCGGCCGTCCCCTTTTTTAACCATAACAACATTGGAGACCCAGTCGGGGTATTGAATTTCGGATACAAAGCTGGCCTTGAGGAGCTTGGCGACCTCCTCCCTGATCGGCTCGGCTAGCTTGTTCACGGTTGACCATTTCTTTTGATGGACGGGGCGAGCCTCCGGGTCCAAGTTAAGACAGTGACGAGCGACATCCGCATCGATCTCGGGCATCTCGGCCGCACTCTAGGCAAAGACGTCCACATTCTTCTGGATGCACTCCAACATCCTTCCCTGGTCCTCCAGGGACAGCCCCCCGCGGATGTGGATCTTCTCCACCCTGTCTTCCCGAGTGAGAACCTCCATCTCCACTACCTCCTCCGCTGCCTCCAGCCTGGACTGCTCCTCCCATTCAGTGGTGTCCCCCTCTCCCTGGGCTGGAACCTCCTCCTCATCTACGGCCATCACCTCAGCCAGCTCTTCCAGAACCTCCTCCGCTCCGATACCTGGATGGGGGCCTCACCCTCTACTACCTCTACCTCCTCCACTCCTTCAGACTCCTTCCCGGCCAACTCCTCCATCCTCCTATCCATCTCCTCGGTTCCCTCCTGCCATGAGATGGAGTTCACGACCGTCACATAGCACTCCCTCGCCTCCCTGGGGTCTCCACGGACTCGGACCTGGACCCATTCCGCGTTGAACTTGAGTCATTGGTGGAAGAATGAGGGGACACAGCAAAAGGCGCTGATGAGGGGCTGCTCAAAAATGGCATTGTAGCCGCTGGGGGCATCCACGATGATGAACCTGCAGTTCCTGGACTGCCCCCTTAGGCTGACATGGAATCCCACTCCTTCCACCTCCTTCCTATCCCCGGAGAACCCGAAGAGAGGTCCATCCAAGGCCAACTCCCTCTTGCCTTCCACCTTCATGGCGTCAAACAGTTTTTTGAAGATGACATTGACGGAGCTCCCGTTGTCGATGAGGGTTCGGGCGACGGTGAAGTTCTCGATGGCTGTCTGAATGACAAGCGCATCGCAGAAAGGGTCTTCATGGCTCGGCAGATCCTCCCTAGAAAAGGTGATCCTCTCGTCAGGGGGAGGGGTTTGGAATGTGGAGCCGACGCTCCTTCGATACATGACGTGGAGGCTCGCCTTGCGGGAATCCTCGACCACTACCCCCCCCCCCATGGATCACTCCGATCCCACCTAGAGTTCCTACATCAGCCCGATCTTAGCATCTGTACTCCTCCACCCGAGGTCGGACCTACTCGATCAGCACACCCTGTTGGTACTGCCGCTGCTACTGCTCCCTGTTTCCCCTTATCTCGAGGAACTCCGGGCACGTGGATGAGACATGCCCCTCCTCCTGATGGAAGTCACAATAGGGTAGGTCCACCCTGACCTCCCTCCTCCTCCTTGGCTATCCTCTCCTCTATACCCCTAGGGCAATCGCCATGGCCTCCTCTTGATCGGGGAGAGGGGGTCTCTGACCCTGCCTCCCTCCCTGGGGGTAAAATGGATCGTGGCCACCCTGGAGATTATCCCCTCCATGATAACCCCTCCTTGGCCCTTGGTCCTGCCACTCCAGCCTCCACCCTAGCCAGTTAGTCGGCCCCTGATGCCCCCACCTAGGCTGCTGCTGCTGTGGCTGCTCCCTCTACTGGAGCTCAGCCCTCCTCTCCTCCTGAACTCGACCACCCTTTGGCCTCTCCTCCTCTGGGCAAACTTCGGGTGTGTCGCCTCTATGTCGGCCTCCCTAGTCGTCCTCTCCATGAGCGCCTCGAAAGATAAAGGAGGCGTCCTCTTAAGCTCCATGGCGAAGAACCCAGGCAGGAGACCCAGGGTGAAGGCTACCATCATGGTGTGCCCCGGCATCTCCTGCACCTGGGATAGTTCCTCTTAGAACCTGTCTATGTAGCTACTCATATTCTCGCATGTCCCCTGCTTAATGCGGAACAAAGACTCTGCCTCCTTCTTCCTCTTCCTTAACGTGGTGAACCTCAACATGAACCCCCGACGCAGGTCCTTGAAACAGTAAATGGAGATGGTAGGGAGTCGGTGGAACAACTCTCTTGCTTTCTCCTTGAGGGTGATGACAAATAGTCGGCACTTAAACCCGTCTGACATTTTTCGGATCGAAACCACGTCTTCGAACCACTGGACATGTTGGACCGGATCTCCCTTCCCGGTGTAGTAGGTCATCTCCGGCTCCCAGAACCCTTCTGGAGCTGGGGCAGAAGAGAAAAGTTCGCAGAAGGGGATTCCACCCAAAGCTAGGCGAGCTGGGTACTCCTACCCTGCCGTCTCGCCGAAATGGTACTCGCCTGCCGAGCCGGGGAACAGGACTCGCCCCCGCAGCTCGCGCTCTCCCCCTCCAATGACCTTCTTCCCAGCTCGCCGGATATGCGCATCGTCGCCCAAGGCCGGGACGGCGTGTAACACCCTCATCCGTCGTATGGCATATAACAGAAGGTCCAGCTGGAACCCGATGTCATATACCACGAACAGTTAGAGGGGTAACAGAATAATACCAAATACTAAACTATTCATCCTAACACAGAGCATTCTAGCAGATGCTTTTAAACAGTTAATAGAACCCAAAATTTGCAAAAGCATGCCATGAATGTCCACTAACCAAAATAGGAATGAAATAAAATGAATACACAGAAGAGTACATGGCCTTATGGCCTTACAAAGTTTTTATTAACAAGGTAATGTCTTACAAACATTGGCTCGCAAGCCGGCCATACATGACAGAAAGTAAAAATAGCAGTTCACTTCGGCCTTCGAGGGCCTGCACAGCAGCTTAGGCTTCAACCCGCTACTTGGCGCTTGGTTCCGCAGCACCTGCAAGCAATTATTCCACCACATGGTGGCAAACAGAGCAACGGTAAGTTAAAGCCGACCAAATTATAATGACCCTGCCCCCTTAATAGGGACGACGGTGTTCCTTCCCTGCATATCATTAGCCCAGCTAAATAATAAAGTGCAAATAAAGACTTTCGCCACCGGTGTAGGCTCGCTCGGCCAAACACCCCGTGCACTCAGGGCACATTCATGGTGAATCCGGTCAATTCCGTGGCTTCACCACCATCCTTAGGATGGCAAGCAATATGAGCATTTTTTGAGTCCTTCCGACCGTAGTCCAAGGCTCCCGACTATGCCAACGGCCAGTTCCACTTTAGGGCCTCTAGCACCGAACCACATAGCCCAGGTCCATATCCACTCGCCCGTTGCTCACGCCGTCTAGTCACTTTAAGACGTACGCGCGGGCCAAGCTTCACCCGGATTTTAAATCATTTCCAATCAACATATAACCAAGTTTTGTTCAAGCCTGACTCCCCGGCCGCTAATTTAGCAGAATTACGTTTCTGCCCAATTTTCCGGGTTCGCCTTGGAGTTAATCTCCAAGGATCCTTGTCGTAATCTACCGCATAGAAACCCGAAAACAACGCACGGAGTCTTCTCCGGCTATTCATGCAATGCAACATCACTGATAGAGACAAACATGTCTGGGTAGGATTCACACACAATGCATATGTCCGTACTTCAATTCCAGACTCTAATAAGGGGGACTTCACATATCTACCCCAAGGAACACTACGCACTCACCGCACACTCGCGGGAGCGGGTTTTCTCATGCAAAGGAAGAAAAGCTTCAAGTGCTCAAGTTGAAAATCGTTACCCTTGAAGTCCGCTTCGGTGCCATAAAAAACTAGTCGGATAGAAAGCTTCGCAAAGGAATTCTCTCCACGGATTCGGTCTCAGTTCTCAGATTGGTGCTCCGATGCTCCGCCGGCGGCCGGATTCCTCCCTTCCTTCTTCCTTGATCTCTTCTCTCTCTAACTTCTTAGAAAGAGCGAGTTAAGGATGGAATGAGGAAATAAAACCTCTAATCCTGGACTAAACACAAATAGGAACCCATTTGGGCCGTTGGATCTTATTTAGAGAAAACGAACGGCTCAGATTAGCCTGAAATCTTTAATCCTGGGCCGAACACGGCTTTGCACACAGCCGTGTTCTAGGCCGTTTTCCTCAATCCAGCCACCCAAATCGAGCACAGAAAAGGATACGGGTTGGGACACGCTCGTGTCCCAACCTGACATGCCCGTGTCGGGTCCTTGACACGCCCGTGTCCAGGGGCCGTGTCACCAATAACCGCCATGCCAATCGCCACGTTGCTTGGTGGACACGGGTGACGACACGCCCGTGTCGGATTTGACACGCCCGTGTCAACCAGTATACGGCTGTGTTACACAGTCGACCCAAAACCCCACAATATTCCAGAGAAGTACACGGCCATGTGACATGCCGTGTGCACTGACATACCCTGGGACACGCCCGTGTCCCAGGCCGTGTCCTTCACTGGACAACCTGAGCATGACACGGCCGTGTGACACGCCCGTGTTCACCCTACCAAGGTCCAAACTTGGTACAAGCGCCGCCCTATTCAACACTAAATTTTGGGGTGTTATAAATCTCCTCCCCTTAAAGAATTTCATCCATGAAATTAAGAAATAGGGTACACAAAAAAATTTAAATATTACCTGCGTTGAATAGTTTTGGATATTCCTCCAACATAGCTTGCTCTCGCTCCCAAGAAAGCTCCTCATGTCCGCGGTTGTCCCAACGGACCTTAAACATTCGAATTTCCTTATTGCGGAGCCGTTTGACTTCAAAGTCTTCAATGCAAACTGGCTTGACCTTCGTCGTCAACCCACTATCAATCGGCACTTGATCGACAGCAACGACTTGTGAAGGTTCTTGAACCACCTTCCGCAACACCGATACGTGGAATACATCGTGTAGTCCACTCAACTCCACCGACGCTACAATTGATACGTTGCTTCGCCAACACGCTTAAGGATCTCAAATGGCCCAAGGTATCTCGGACTCAGCTTCTTCAAGCGTCAAATCTGCGAGACACCCTTGAACGGCTTGATTTTCAGATACACCCAATCGCCAACACTGAACTCCACATTCCTATGCTTGGTATTATAGTATTTTGCCTGCCTGTCTTGAGCGATCTTTAACCGTTCCTGAATCGTACGTACCATTGAAGTGGCTTCTTCCACCGCCCGACGTTTGAATAACTTTGACTCACCTGCCTACAATCAAGACAACGGTGTGCGACACCTTCTCCCATAAAGGGCCTCGAAAGGCGCCATTCCAATACTTGCTTGACAACTGTTATTATATGCAAACTCTACCATGAACAGGTGATCCTCCCAGTGTTTTCCGAAATCTAGGACGCACATGCGGAGCATGTACTCCATCGTCCTGTTGACCGTCTCGGTCTGACCATCTGTTTGCGGATGGAAGGCTGTGCTGAAACTCAGCTTAGTTCCCAACAACTTATGCACCAGCCGCCAGTCATTGGACGTGAAGCGCCCATCTCAGTCACTAACAATACTACGGGGCACACCATGCAACCATACAATATTATCCACATAGAGCTTGGTTAAATTTTCCACTAGATCTTCCTTCTTATTCGGAATGAAATGTGACACTTTTGTTAATCCATCTACGACTACCCAAATGGCGTCATTTCTCTTCTGCGACTTTGGCAAACCGTGCACAAAATCCATGGATATGTCGTCGAACTTCCATTCTGGGATAGGCAAGGACTTTAAGAAACCTCTGGGCTTCTGGCACTCCGCCTTTACTAAGGCACATGTTTGGCACTTTGCCACATACAGTGCTACATCCTTCTTCAGCCCTGACCACCAGAACAACTTCTTCATGTCCCTATACATCTTCGTGCTCCCCGGGTGGATTGAGTACTTGGTATGATGAGCCTCGTACATCAACTCCTCCCGAAGACTATCCGCACCAGGAATGCATAGGTGACCGTCCTTCCTTAGCAGTTCATCCACAACTACAAACTGGGAATTTGACCCATCCAACATTCATCTAATGCCTGCTTCATAGTGCTATCTTGAACCAAAGCCCGTCGAATCCTATTAGCTAGGTCGTACTGCACCTCCATCCAACACAATATTGCTTCGGCACTAGACTGCTTGTCGACGCAAGAGATCTCCAATGCCTCCAAATCACGGACTAATCTCTCATCATGTACCGCCAACCAGGTTGCCTGCGCTGGAGCCCTACGACTCAAAGCATCCGCCACTGCATTTCCTGTCCCAGGCACATAATGTATCTTGAATGTGTAGTCCCCCAAGAACTCCATCCATCTTCGCTGCCTCATGTTCAGGTCCTTATGATCTAGTAAATACTTCAGGCTCTTATGATCGGTGTAAATTTCAACCTTTACACCGTACAGATAGTGCCTCCACAGCTTTAGAGCAAATATCACGGCCGCTAATTCCAAATCATGGACCGGATAATTTCTCTCATGGACCTTCAACTGTCGCGATCCGTACGCTATTACTCTCCCATGTTATAGCAGAACACAGCCCAAACCACTTCCCGAAGCATCACTATAAATTTCAAACCCTTCGGACCCACTCGGTGAACACAAGATAGGTGCTGAGATCAACTGCCTCTTCAACTCTTCAAAAGCCTGCGCGCACTCCAGCGTCCATACAAACTTCTGATCCTTCCTTGTCAACGTCGTGAGTGGTAGCGCAATCCGTGAGAAATTCTCCACAAAGCGCCTGTAGTAGCCGGCAAGCCCCAGAAAGCTCCGGACTTCCGCCACCGTAGTCAACTCAGGCCACTCCTGAATTGCCGCTATCTTCGCCGGATCCACTGCAATCCCGTTACCACTAACGATATGCCCAAGGAATGCTATTGAGGACAACCAAAACTCACACTTGGAGAACTTAGCATACAACTGATTCTTCCTCAACGTCTCCAACACCATATGCAGATGCTTTTAGTGATCATCCTCACACCGCGAGTACACCAAGATGTCGTCGATAAACACTATCACGAATTGGTCCAGGTACTCTCTGAACGTCCTGTTCATTAGATCCATAAAAACGGATGACGCATTGGTTAGCCCAAATGGCATGACCATAAACTCGTAGTGTCCAAACCGCGTGCTGAACGCTGTCTTAGGGATGTCACATTCCCTTATCCTTAACTGGTAGTATCCAGATTTCAGATCTAGCTTCGAATATACTGTTGACCCAACTAACTGATCAAATAGATCGTCAATCCTTGGGATCGGATACTTATTCTTTACCGTAAGTTTGTTCAACTCCCGATAATCAATACAAAGTCGCAAACTCACGTCTTTATTCTTAACGAAAAGGACCGGTGCGCTCCAAGGCGACGAACTTGAATACATATACCCTTGCTCTAACAACTCTTGCAGTTGTACCTTCAACTCCGCCATCTCCTTAGGCGCTATCCGATACGAAGAGCGTGACATCGGTTTGGCACCTAGCACCAGCTCAATTGTAAAATCAATCTCCCGTTGAGGAGGGGCTCCCGGGAGATCGTCTGGAAATACATCAGGATACTCGGACACCACTGCAATACTGTCTAGACTAGGATTAGGCATTGAAGCCTGTACTGAAATGACAAACAGCTCAGCACCAGACCGAACTGCCTTAATCACCTGAAGAGCCGACATCATAATCTTGCTCGACCCTTTCATACCTGCAAACGTAGTCTCCCGCTCAGTATTCAGTCCCAACCTAACCTCTTTTCGGTTACAGTCAATGCAGTCTCGCTGCTCCGAAAGCCAGTCCATTCCAAAGATTACGTCAAAATTTATTAACGGCAGCACCGACGCTTAAAAATCGAACTCCTGATCCCTAATCCGCAACTTTACCACACAGACTCTATCCGCGCGCATTGAGCACCTATTGGGCAACAACACATCCAGCTTGTCCTTTGTCATCGAAGAAGGGACTCCGATGAGCGATACGAATCTTTCGGATAAGAAGGAATGTGATGCTCCCATATCAAACAGGGATCTCGCCGGACGATCGATAATCAATACAAAGCCTAGCACCAACACTAATAAGCTAACACATACAAAGGTAACAGTTACAACAAAAAGCTAAACTATAATAAATTTAACTCATACCTGTCACCACGCCAGCTTGTTTGATGGCCTCTTGCAGACCAAGGTTATAAACTCTAGGCTGGGACGGAGTATGGTGGGATGCGATCGACTCCGCCGCCTTCCCTTTTTCCTCATAAGTTGCTCCTTGCCTCCTTTCGGACTTTGCACATCCGCTCCAACAATCTCTTGCAAAATATCCCACCTTTCCACAATTATAACAGGCTCCTAGGGCTCGACTAGGGTTTGCCCCCGTCGTACCAGACAAAGGGACTGAGCTCGAAGTCTTCTGCTTCTTGTTCCATCTGCGGAAACCTGACTTTGTATTTGGCACTTTAAACTCTGACTTCTTCTCCACTGGGTCCTTATTCTCTTGCACTTTCCTTGCAACCCTTTACAAATACCGAGCCGCATTTACCAAGGCTAGGAAGCCATGTGCCTTAGGCCCAGCAAGGAGTAGCTGTAGGTCGCTCCGTAGACCCTCATAAAATCGGTTGGTCTTCCTCTCTTCTTCAGTAAACATAGCACCAGCATAACGACCTAACCGAGTAAACTCATGGAGATACTCATCTACGCTACTCGCTTCCTGAGTCAATCCAAGGTACTTATTCTCCATCTTAAGCTTCTGGGCAGAAGTTAGGTATCTGTCCAAGAATAATCTTGAGAATTCCTCCATCGGTACGTCAGCAGGTTGTCTTCCAAATAAGAGATGAACCTCCAACTCGTCCCACCACATCCTTGTCTCACCGGCCAAAAGGAAGGTCGCTATTATGTTCTTCTACCACTCTGCAGTTTTTGTGGCGGTCATGACCCTCTTCATCGTAGAGAGCCAATCCTCAGCTTGAGTTGGCGTTCCCAACCCATCGAATACCGGAGGATTAAAGCTCATCACGTGCTTGAGCTATTTCTCCGTGGCTCTTCTTGTGCTACCGGATCAACTACCCCACGCTCTATTACTCCCGGCACAGCCACTCTAATCGATTCTTGCTCATTAATAGGTGGTGCGTGCTGTACTTGCTGGGCATTTATCATAGCAAAAACTGCTTCAGCCACCAATCTGATGGTTTCTGCTGAAGGAGGTGTTGTAGTTACGTCTCTTAGTGCACTACTTTCCGCTGATTGCGGACGCTCTGATTGCCCCGCACCGCTTCTAGACACCTATAATAGCATAAACCCTTGATTATGCGACACACAAATTGCTAAAAGCAATCATTGGAATACTTAGTGTTGAAGTTGAGACCGGGCGGTCTGTCGGTCTGGCTTGGCGGGTTATTGACCGGGCGGTCTGGCGGTTTGCCTTCAGCGGGTTGGTTGCTGTGTTGAGGTCTGAGGTCCAAGCGGTCTAGCGGCCTGTTACTGGCGACTAGGAGACCGGGCGGTCTAACGGTCTCACTTGGCGGCTTGTCTTTCTCTCTGGCAGTGGCCGAGCGGTTAGCCCTTCTGTCTAACCGTGCGGCTTGTTCCGGTCTGTTGTTCTAGCTGCCCAGATTCTTTTGTATAGTTTTAGTCCCACATCTCTTATTTGTATTCTCTCTTCTCTCCTCCATTCTATATAAGGGAGGCCATACCTTTGTAATAGATACCTTTTTCTGATAATAAAATTTCAGTTATACCATTTCCGGCTTGTTTTAGTTCGCTTCTTACATGGTATCAGAGGAATCGATCCTTTCCTCCTGATTCTGTGCTTCTCTCTGTCCGCGCGGCTTGCTTCTCCGGCTTGCGCCCTGTCCGCGCGGTCTCCTTATCGTTGCCCTCTGTGTGCGCGACCTGTTGCCTTGTTCACTGCGATCTGTCGCCTTGTTCGCCGCGACCTATCGCCGTGTGCCTTACCTCCTCCTGTTTGCTCTTGCTCTAGTTCGCCGCGACCTGTTGCCTAGTTCGCCGCGACCTATTGCCGTGTGCCTTGCCCTCTCTTGTGCTTCTGTTCGAGCGGACTGTCTGCTTGCCGCTCGACTTCTTCCCCTTTGCTTGTTACTGCGGCTTGGTCGTGGTCTCTCTGGCCGCTGGTGTCTGACATCCTGACCGCTGCAGTTCCTCTTCTGCCTATCCGCGCGGCTTGTTTTCTAACTGCGCGGCTTCCTGTTGTTTGCTCTTATGGCTCTTTCTGATGCTTCTACTGCCACCACCCCTGTAGCCAATCCGGCTCCTCCTCCTCCTCCTCCTCCTCCTACTCCTTCCGGGAACCTTGGCACCGTTTCCAAGCTTGTCGGCTCCAACTACCTGGATTGGAGCGTCTCTTTCACCTTTCTCCTTCGCTCGCAACGCAAACGCCACCATCTCGTTGATGACCCTCCTCCTACCACTTCCCCTCTCTTTGATGACTGGGATGCGAGTGACGCTCTTGTGCGTACTTGGCTCGCTAACAGTCTATCCGATGAATGCCTTCCCATCATCCGTCATGATGAGACGGTGAAGGCCGCTTGGCTTCATCTTGCTGCTTTGTATTCCAAAGGAGCTCAGACGTCCCGCATCTATACGTTGTATGCGGACCTCTTTGCCCGGCCTACCTTGTCTCCTGCTGCTGCCTACCAACAAGTTCAAGCTCTTGGGGCTGAGATTCTTCAGAATCGCCCCTTTTCTGCAGATCTGGCTCAACAACACAAGCACTTCCAGGAGCTTCTGGTTGTGTGTTATCTGCTCCGTCTTCCTGACACTTATGACATGATCCGCCAACAAATTCTGGGTGAGGCGGAATCTCCTACCTTAGATGCCACCGCTGCTCGCATCGCCGCTGTCACCTCTCTCCTTCAGCGCCCGCTTCTACCCGCTCCTTCTCCTCCGGATAACTATGCTCATCAAACTCAGCGGAGTGGATCTGGTATCCGCAGTCATCAGTCTGGCGGACGTCCTTCTTCCCGTTATCTCTGCTCTCACTGCGGCCGCACCGGACACACTCTTGACCGCTGCTGGACAAAACATCCCCATCTTCGCCCCTCGGGTGACTCTTCCGCCTCTTCTTCCAAGCCGTCTGCTTCCGTGGTCACATCATCAGGTAGTGCCCATGTAGTCACTCAAGGTAAATGGCTTATCGACTCCGGTGCTACTAATCATATGACGGGCAATCCTCAGTGCTTCTCTCTCCTCGAACAGCATGATCGGTTTCCCCCGGTCCTCATTGCAGACAGTTCTCCCTCCCCGGTTCAAGGGTCGGGAGTGGTTCATGTTACTCCGTCCCTTCGGCTCGAGGACACTCTCTATGTGCCCAAGTTTCCGTGCAATCTGTTGTCAGTTACTTCTTTGTGCAAGCAGCTTCAATGTTCTGTAACGTTTACTCCATCTTCTTGCTCTTTTCAGGATCCGAGCTCCCAGCGGACGATTGCTACTGGGACTGAGAGCGGCGGCCTCTACTTCCTCGACAACGTTTCCGCTTTGTCCGCCTTCTCTTCTTCTTGTACGGATCTTCTCCAGTGGCATCTCCGTCTCGGTCATCCTCCACCACATCTTCTGCATCAGCTTCTGCCCCGCCTCCCTCCCTCCACTACTCCTCTCCACTGCGAAGCATGTCAACTTGGCAAGCATCATCGTTCCTCCTTCCCGCCGAAGCAAGGTCGGGGCTCTACCCGTCCGTTTGATCTAGTCCACTCCGATATCTGGGGACCTGCTCCTACCCTTACTATTGGTCGGGGTAGTTCTTATTTTGTAACTTTTATTGATGATTTTTCTAGATGTACTTGGGTGTATCTCTTACGAGATCGCTCTGAACTTTTTAATGTATGGACCTCCTTTTATCATTTAATCAAAAATCAGTTTGGTGTTAGTGTTAAAACTTTTCGCTCTGATAATGCAAAAGAATACTTAAGTCATGCTTTTACCTCTTTCTGTGTACAACATGGCGTTATTCATCAGACAAGTTGTGTCTACACATCCCAACAAAATGGGGTGGCGGAACGCAAAAACCGTCACCTCCTCGATGTTGCTCGCACATTAATGACTCAAATGCATGTCCCTCGCTCATATTGGGGCTATGCTGTTCTTCTTGCTTGCTATCTCATCAATCGCATTCCCTCTTCCGTTCTTCAGGGAAAAACCCCTTTTTCCATCCTTTATCCTAGCAAGGAGCCTTTTCCTCTCCCTCTCCGAATCTTTGGGTGCACTGCTTTTGTGCATGTCCCATCTGCCACCCGTGATAAGCTCTCCCCTCGCTCCACCAAATGTGTTTTTCTGGGGTACTCGGTCACTCAGAAAGGCTACTGCTGCTTTGATCCTGTTCTTCGTAAACAGTTTGTCTCCGCTAACGTTACCTTCTTCAAGAATGCCTCCTACTTCTCGAATGACTCCTCTTCTCTTCCTCCCACCTCGGATTCTCCTGTTATTCCGTTCGTTCCCTCGTCTCCTACTGCGATATCCGCTCCTCCTCCGTCTCCGCCCACTCCTCTCCCTCCGCCTCTCTCTCCGCCTCCATCTCCCTCATCTCTGCTGCCGTCGCTCTCTCCTCCCGGGCCAGCTCTCAATGCCATGGATGCTCTGGATGCCGAGGAGCCCGCCGACCTGGATCTTCCTGTAGCTCTTCGCAAAGGGGTGCGGACGTGTACCCTACACCCACTTGCTGCAGTTGTTTCATATGATCGTCTTACCCCTTCTCGCAGGGCCTTTGCACTGGCTATCTCTGCTACTACCACACCTCGTTCCTACCAGGAGGCCCTTGCCATTCCTCACTGGAAGCTGGCCATGGATGAGGAAATGGCGACCCTCACAGAGCGGGGTACCTGGACTCTTGTCCCTCCTCCTCTTGATACAGATGTTGTTGGCTCTCGATGGGTCTTTGTAATCAAGTTTGTCCCAGATGGCACTGTAAACCTTTACAAAGCTCGTCTGGTGGCTAAGGGCTTTACTCAAACCTATGGGGTTGATTACTTTGACACCTTCTCTCCCGTGGCTCGTCTCAGCACTATACAGGTCCTTCTCTCTGTGGCAGTCAACAAAGACTGGCCCCTTTCCCAGCTGGATATCAAGAATGCCTTCCTTTATGGTGATCTTCAGGAGGCCGTCTACATGGAGCAACCTTCAGGGTATGTTGCTCAGGGGGAGACACGAGTCTGCCGGCTACAGAAGGCAATCTATGGCCTCAAGCAGAGCCCTCGAGCTTGGTTTGACAAATTCAGCGGCATCGTGGCGGCCGTTGGTTTTGCTCGCAGCGCTGCTGATCACTCTCTATTTATTCGCAAAACCCCTTCGGGACTGGTGGTTCTTGCAGTATATGTGGATGATATTCTTCTCACTGGTGATGACCAGGAAGGGGTAGCCTTGACAAAGCGGCATCTTCGCCAACATCTAGTCACGAAAGATATGGGTTCTCCGAAGTACTTTTTGGGGATCGAAATCTCTCGGAAGCCCAACTCTTTAGTCCTCTCTCAGCGTAAGTATGCTCTTGATATTTTAAAAGAAGCAGGATTGATTGGGGCCAAACCTGCCCGATGTCCCATGGCTGTTGGAGAAGACAAAACCTGGACAGATGGTTCGCCTCTTCTTTCAGATGCTTCGCGGTACAGGCGTCTAGTTGGTAAGCTCATATACCTCACCGTGACTAGGCCCGACATCTCCTATGCTGTGGGCAAGGTGAGTCAATTCATGCAAGCTCCTAGGGAGTGCCATCTACAGTCCGCCTTGCGGATCTTGGAGTACGTCAAAGCAGCTCCTGGAAAAGGATTGCTCTTTCAGAAGAATGATCATCTGAGGGTTGAAGCTTACTCAGATGCGAGTTACGCTGATGACAAAGGGGACCGCAAGTCTACCTCCGGTTTCTGTACCTTTGTTGGGGGCAATCTGGTAAGTTGGAAGAGCAAGAAGCAATCTGTTGTCTCCAGGTCCAGTGCTGAAGCTGAGTATCGGAGTATGGCATCGACCACTTGCGAGCTAAAGTGGCTACGGGCTCTCATGTTGGATTTAGGAGAGGTCTACAACCATCCTCTACCTATGTTCTGTGACAACAAGGCTGCTATATATATCTCCAAAAATCCAGTCTTCCATGAGAGAACCAAACACATTGAGGTCGACTGTCATTTCATTCGTGAAGAGATTCTGAAGGAACAAATTTGCACTCCCTTCGTCACGTCTGAAAAAGAGCTGGCTGATATCTTCACCAAGCCAGTATCCGCCTCATTTCTTCATATATGTGACAAGCTGGGCATGATCGACATATATGCTCCAGCTTGAGGGGGAGTGTTGAAGTTGAGACCGGGCGGTCTGTTGGTCTGGCTTGGCGGGTTATTGACCGGGCGGTCTGGCGGTTTGCCTTCAGCGGGTTGGTTGCTGTGTTGAGGTCTGAGGTCCAAGCGGTCTAGCGGTCTGTTACTGGCGACTAGGAGACCGGTCGGTCTAACGGTCTCACTTGGCGGCTTGTCTTTCTCTCTGGCAGTGGCCGAGCGGTTAGCCCTTCTGTCTAACCGCGCGGCTTGTTCCGGTCTGTTATTCTAGCCGCCCAGATTCTTTTGTATAGTTTTAGTCCCACATCTCTTATTTGTATTCTCTCTTCTCTCCTCCATTCTATATAAGGGAGGCCATACCTTTGTAATAGATACCTTTTTCTGATAATAAAATTTCAGTTATACCATTTCCGGCTTGTTTTAGTTCGCTTCTTACAACACATAGCAATATAGTGTGTTAGGTCCTTCTTCATTCCAGACCACCAGAACAGTTTCTTCATATCTTTATACATCTTCGTGCTCCCGGAGTGAACCGAATATTTGGTGAAGTGGCATTCATACATCACCTCTTCACGAAGCTTACCCCTATCTGGGACACATAGAAAACCGTCCTTCCGAAAAAGACTGTCATTAAACAAAAATCTAGAGTCCGCACTTTCCGCTGCATAGCATTGTATCCTTTCATCAAGTTCTGTTGCTTGCCGAACTCTGTTCGCCAGGTCACACTGTACCTCCGTCCAATTTACACACGCATCTGCAGTGGCATTCTTTTTAACACAAGAAATATTTAATACCTCCAGTTCTCGAATTAGACTTTCTTCATGCTTTAGAAGCCAACTTGCCCTTGCCGGAGTCCGACGACTCAAGGCATCTGCGACTACATTCCCTTACCGGGAGTATAATGAATCTGGAAGGTGTAGTCACCAAGAAACTCCATCCACTTTCTCTATCGCATGTTAAGATCTTTCTGATCTAACAGATGTTTCAGGCTCTTATGGTCCGTGAATATATCCACTTTCACGCCATATAGATAATGACGTCACAGTTTAAGTGCAAATATCACCGCCGCCAATTCCAAATCATGGACAGGGTAATTCCGTGCATGCACCTTCAACTAGCATAAGCCATAAGCTATAACTTTTCCGAATTTTAAAAGAACGCAGCCTAAGCCGCTCCCTGATGCATAACTATAGACCTCAAAGCTGTCTTAACCATATGGCAATGTTAAGATTGGCTTCGCGGTCAAACGACTCTTTAGCTCTTCAAACGCTCAAGCGCACTCCGGCGTCAAAATGAACTTCTGATCCTTTCTTGTCAGTGTGGTGAGAGGCAAAGCTATCCTCGAAAAATTCTCTACGAAGTGCCTGTAGTAGCCCGCAAGCCCAAGAAAACTCCTGACTTCTACTATTGAAGAAAGAACAGGCCACTCTCGTATAACAACTATCTTGGATGGATCAACCGCTATGCCCTCTCCACTAACCACATGGACAAGGAAAGCCACTGACGACAGCCAAAACTCACATTTAGAGAACTTGGCGTAGAGCTTGTTCTTTCTCAGGGTATGCAACACCACCCGCAAATAATTTGCATGATCTTCTTCGGATTGGGATTATACGAGGATATCGTCAATAAAGACGATCACAAAGAGGTCCAAGTATTCCCTAAACGTCCAATGCATCAAGTCCATAAATACCGATGGCGCATTGGACAGCCCAAACGGCATTACCGTGAACTCATAGTGCCCACAACGCGTTCTAAACGTTGTTTTGGGTATGTCACTTTCACGCACTCTCAACTAATAATAGCCTGACTTCAAGTCAAACTTTGAGTGTACAGTTGTGCCAACTAACTGATCAAACAAGTCATCAATCCGTGGAATCGGATATTTGTTCTTTTCTGTTAGTTTGTTCAATTCTCGATAGTCAATGCATAGACGCAAGCTACCGTCCTTATTTTTCAGGAAGAGAACCGGTGCGCACCAAGGCGACTGACTTGGGCGAATATAGCCTTGCTCTAGCAACTCTTACAACTGAACTTTTAGTTCCGCCATCTCCTTTGGCGCTACCCGATAAGGCGAGCGGGCCACATATTTTGCACCTGGCACCAGCTCGATAGCAAAGTGGATTTCCCTTTGGGGAGGAAACCTCAGAAGGTCTTTTGGAAACACGTCAGCATATTCTGACACAATCCGCACCTCACTCACACTGGCCTTGGGCTCTACCGCCTCGATGAGTGTGAAGAATAACTCTGCACCCTTCTGAATTTCCTTAACAACTTGGCGAGCAGATATCAATATCCTACTCGTCCCTCACATGTCATTGAACTTGGCTTCCTGTTCGGTATTTTTCCCCAGTGTAACCTCTTTTGAAGTTCAATCGATACAGACACGCTGCTCTGAAAGCCAGTCCATACCAAAGATTATATAGAACTCTGATACTAATGTTTCCACCTTGAAATCCTGAATTCCTATCTTTACCTCAACACAACAAGATTCATCCGCGCACATCAACCATCCGTTAGAAAGTAACACCTTCATACTGTCTGTCGTGGTCCGTATATGCACCCCGAGTCGTAAGACGCACTCATCAGAGAGAAACGAATGTGAAACACCTGTATCAAACAGTGCTCGTGCCGGACAGTCCCGTATACCAAGACTTAAAACAAGCACATCACATAGTATGATCTCCTTGAGTTAACCGTTGGAACTCCAACTCCATGGAAATTCTCTGCTGCATCGACCGATGCTTTGCCAAAATAACCGAGAGAACTCATCAACCGATACTCCCGTAAACTGTCTGCCCGCCAAGTGATGCAGTTCCACCTCATGTGACCACAACTGAGCCTCTCCCTCAAGTAGGAAAGTGGTTAGCGTTACTTTCTGTTCCTCCTCAATCCTGATAGCTGTCATTAATCTCTTAATCCTCGCGAACCAATCCTCCACTTGGGTTGAGGATCCCACCCCAGTAAATTGTGGAGGATTGAAGCTCATAAACAGTTTCAACTGTTGATCTGCTGCCAGCGGATCAACAACAACTTCCACTGGCTCTTACCTTACCGCAGCATGCATTGAAACCACTGCAAGTACTGTTTCCGTAACGAAACGTACAGTTTTGGCAGATGGAGGAGGTGTGGGCACCTCCACTGGTGTCTCACTCTCAACAAAACGTTGAGGTTCCAACTGACCCGCAACACTTCTAGTTACCTATTTGTGTAAAACAAACACAATCTAGCGACCAATCAAACGACAAAAAAAAAGGAACGTACATGTCCAAAAAAGTGTATTTTCATTCCTAAGTGGACATTCTTGAGTTCATTTTATGTGTTATAACGGTACAACAACACAGCACTGACACGTGCTCGCCACCCTCAAAAGAATTCGTCCGCGAATTCGGAAGAGAATGACCAACATGCTGATACCAAATTGTAACACCTCTACCAGTCACGTGTAATATAATAGA
The DNA here is from genome assembly GCA_039513925.1 of Platanthera zijinensis. Lineage (NCBI taxonomy): Eukaryota > Viridiplantae > Streptophyta > Magnoliopsida > Asparagales > Orchidaceae > Platanthera > Platanthera zijinensis. Next base: position 60,401,386 of record CM077084.1, on the reverse strand, counting down.
GGGTCCGGCCGGAGCCCCACACCATATTCCATAAACAGGCGGAGACACTACTAAATAATATCAAAACCATCGCACCCTAACATAGAGCATTCTAGCGGAAGCTTTAAGGTTGAAAAGATGAACTCAAGAGAAACAGAAATGTCCACTACCATGTAGGAATGTACACAACCAAATACACAAGGTACACAGCCTTATGACTTTTACAAGTTTCTCTTCACACAAGGTGTGGTTTACAAACATCGGTACGCAGGTCGGCCACACATGAATAAGAGTAAACAAAAAAGGCCTTCGAGGGTAGCAGCGCAGCTTGGGCTTATGCCCGCTAAGTCCCGCTCGGACCAGCACCACCTGCACCTGCAAGAACCAATCCACCAACCGGTGGCAAACAGGGAAACGGTCAGCATTCAGCTAACCAATTATAACGACCCTGCCCCTAGCACGGGGCAATGGAATTCCTTCCCTGCATCACAATTTACATCACATATATATATACATATATATATACATATATATATATATATTCAGCCACCAAGGCAATACATATCACAAATGCTGGCACGACGGCCCGACATTCCGTGCACTCAGGGCACATTCTGGTATACCGGAAACACCGGATCTCACCACCGTTCAGAGGTCCCAGACATGACGATTCATTATGAGCATTCTTAGTCTTTATGCCGCCCAGGCCAAAGACTCTCATTATGCCCCTAACGAAAGCCCAATGCCTTGACGCTCTCTTGTACAGCTGGCATAACGCAGGTACAGATCAGCCACCCCCCGTTGCTCAAATCGCCTTGCCGCAAAGGAATACCGAAGTACTCATGGTCAACTTACAGGCGCGGGTCGGTTTCACCTTTCCTGTTCGGCACTAAGTCCTGTTAAAGCCACAATGTCCATCAAGGACTGGCTTCGAACTAGGGGAGTCACGCCAGCATTTTTTGCAATCGCTTAGCAGGTCAGCAGAACTCTCCATCTGCACCCGAACTTATCCCAAACCCTGTAGATACTGCAGTGCCAGAAAAACTGGTCTTTCATAGCATACCACACAAGCAATACGTGAACGTTTTCCTAGAGTTCAATCGAGTACTTCCTGCGACTGCCCTTCACAGGTACAACTCATCGCCCCATAAATTACACGAGTATATGCGGAGTCTTCTCCGGTGCGCAATATGAAACATCACCAATCCAGACCAACCTGTCCGGATGGGCTTCACACAACATGCCTATCCCGTACTACATATTTTCGGGTCTAAATGCAAACTCAATTGGGGATAAAGCCTATCAACCCATTGGAACCACTCACTCTTCCCACCTTTTGGTGGAGAGGATTCCATGCTCATGCATAAAGGAAGGCTTCACTTGCCCAAGAAGGAAATCGTTACCCTTGGAATTCGCTTCGGAGCCATGTAGAGAAAAGTAGACAGATGAGGTCTTCGCAGCAGCTTTGCCTCCGCAAATCCGAACTCGGCTCGCGATTTGGACCACCGTAGAACCACCGCTGACCGGCTTCCACTTCTTCTTCCTTCCCTTGCTCTCCCCTCTCTCTTCTTTGTAGAAAGAGATTTTTATGATAAGAATGAGGAATATCACCTCAATTTCGGACTTTATCAACCCAGGGAAGAAACAAGGCCATTGGATCGCCATCAAAGAAAACGAACGGCTCAGAATTGCTCTGAAAATACATTTCCTGGGCCGAACACGGCCTGTGACACGCCCGTGTCACAGGCCGTGTCCCTTAAGCGTCACAGAACCGACTCAAGTCAGGCCAGTGCACGGGCTCTGACACGCCCGTGTCATGCCCCCGACACGCTCGTGTCGGCATGTACACAACCGTGTTCCCGGGCATGTCACCTATTCGACACAGGGCTCAGAAAATCCCGAGGAGCACACGGGTTGGACACACGCCCGTGTCACATATGACACGGCCGTGTCACACCGAACACGCCTGGCTCCAGGCCGTGTCATACACTCGACACCTCCCGGGAAATTACCCGAGCCGGACACGCCCTGGGACACGCCCGTGTCCCAGGCCGTGTCGCCTCTCGACGTTCGTCGACCGTGCTATCTCGAGAACTCGAGTCGACGCCTACAGTAAAGGACACGCCCGTGTCCCAGGCCGTGTGCACTGGACACGCTCGTGTCTCAGGCCGTGTCACTCAGCCTGATCCCATTTTAGGACTTCTGATATTTGGGGTGTTACAGAAATCCACGTCGTCGCCGCCTGAAACAGGCGGAAGCTCAGCTCCGACCTACGCCTCCTTGTCGTCGATTCAGTTCATTTCCCTATTCAAATTAAGGCCGAGTACGACGCCCCCTTTTTTCTGATTTCACCACCCGGAGAAGGCAGAAATCGCCGCCGGAGCTTCCGATCTAGGATTCCTTGCTGCTGTTTACGCCGATTAGATTTATTGCGCATTTGCTCCCTTAAACCTTTCCTCAAGTTTCCTTGCGTCGGCTGCCCTGAAATCGCCGCCATATCTTCGCCTGCTTGATGTACATCTCGTGGTGCCGGTGGCTTGCAGAAACGAACCGATTCTTCGTCGCCCAAGCCGATTCTACTGTTCTGCCAACATTTCTGTGAAAAATTTGTACATTTGAAAACCTGCTCCTGCTCCATTTTTGTGCAAAATTGGTTTTCTTTTGAAAGTCATGACATTGAAGAGGCCACAAACTTTTAGTTCGAATTTTTTTCTGCAGTAATAATTATGTTAGGTGATAACCATGCAATTGTTTTGAATTCACCATAGTCGTCCTTCTTGGCTCCTTTCTATGAGGAATTGTTCTTCTCTAAATTTATCATCTTTGTAATCTTAAGGGCATAACTATAATATTTTGCATATTAAGGCTCTGTTTGGGGTGACTTATTTTCACCGATCAAGCAGTAACAACCCGTCGTAACCGCTGACCGGTGAAAATAAGTCAACCCAAACAAAGCCTAAGTAATATCTTTATAAGAAATAATTTGAATTGACACTAACATGATTGAGAAACAACAATTGAAGGTTTATCCATCCAAGCTAATCTATATGACTGAATGCTGTTGAATTTCTAAAAAAAATATTAGGATATAATAAACAAAAGGAAAAAAAGATAAAGTAACATGATTTTAGAAGTTTTAAAAAAGGACTGCAAATATTTATTGGGACTGCAAATATTTATTTGGGGTTGCAAATATAAAAAGGCTGCAAATATCAAAGGGTTGCAAATATCGATTAAGGGTCTGCAAATATCAGCGCTCTTGATTTATTGTTCTTTTCTTCTTGGCTGCATCTTCAAATTATTATATTTGGGCATTTATTATTTTAGTGTATTGTTTAATGCGGTAAAGATTAAAAAAAGAATTGTTGTCAATAATGTACAACCCCATATCCGACGAGTGAGGTCAGCCGGACCCACCTCAAGCCCTGGGCGAACTGGGCCCTGGGCAGCGAGTTCACTCGACGCCCCCAGCCCGAGCGGTGAGTTCACTCGACGCCCCTTCCCTAGCGTCGCGAGCCCAGCTCGCCCTCGCGCCTCCGCGAGCTCAGCCCTCCTCGGCGCGCAGTCCAACTCTCTTAGGCTACCACAGGGCCGAGTTCGTCGAGACCAGTTCGACGAACTTCGGGCCAATTGTTGAGGCCGCGACAGGAGAGTAGAGCATGTCGGGTCTGAGCTCGCCAAAGTTTCGAGTTGAGGCGGCGAGTGCCAGCTCCATCGAGCACTTGCCGCCCTTGCCGAGTAGAGGAAGTGGGGGCTACTCGCCCTGTGTTGTGTGAGGTGTTTTTTTACCATTTTCCCCTGCGGGGCTTCCCATAGCCAGTTAGAACAGCGGAGTCTCGTTGTTGGCAGACCCAGGTGGCTGCACATAGTTGTTCCAAACAGCGGAGGTTGGCTATTTGCAGGCCGTTTTCAGAATCCTATAAATAGGACCCAAGGGGTACCTCAGAAAGACATGTTTACTTGTGACCGATCTTCGCCAAAGTGCCGAGAACGCGACACCAGCGGTTCCTGTAGTCGCCGTGTAACACCCCGAAATTTAATGTTGAATCGGGCGGCGTTTGTACCAAGTTTGGACCTTGGTAGGGTGAACACGGCCTGTGACACGGGCGTGTCACACGACCGTGTCATGCAAAAGTCATCCAGTGAAGGACACGGCCTGGGACACGGGCGTGTCCCAGGGCGTGTCAGTGCACACGGCATGGGACACGGGCGTGTCAAATGGCCGTGTACTTCTCTGGAATATTTTTGGGTTTTGGGTCGACTGTGGAACACGACCGTGTACTGGTTGACACGGGCGTGTCAAATCCGACACGGGCGTGTCAAATCCGACACGGGAGTGTCAAATCCGACACGGGCGTGTCAAATCCGACTTGGGCGTGTCAAATTCTACACGGGTGTGTCATCACCCGTGTCCACCAAGCGACGTGACGATTGGCATGGCGGTTATTGGTGACACGGCCCCTGGACACGGGCGTGTCGAGGAACCGACACAGGGGTGTCAGGTTGGGACACGGGCGTGTCCCAACCCGTGTCCTTTTCTGTGCTCGATTTGGGTGGCTGGATCGAGGCACACGGCCTGGAACACGGCCTTGTGCAAAGCCGTGTTGGGACCAGGATTAAAGATTTCAGGCTAATCTGAGCCGTTTGTTTTCTCTAAATAAGATCCAACGGCCCAGATGGGTTCCTGCTTGTGTTTAGTCCGGGATTAGAGGTTTTATTTCCTCATTCCATCCTTAACTCCCTCTTTCTAAGAAGTTAGAGAGAGAAGAGATCAAGGAAGAAGGAAAGGAGGAATCCGGTCGCCGACGGAGCATCGGAGCACCAATTTGAGAACCGAGACCGGATCCGTGGAGAGAATTCCTTTGCGAAGCTTTCAATCTGACTAGTTTTTCATGGCGCCGAAGCGGACTTCAAGCGTAACGATTTTCAACTTGAGCACTTCAAGCTTTTCTTCCTTTGCATGGGAAAACCCGCTCCCGCGAGTGTGCGGTTAGTGCGCTGTGTTCCTTGGGGTAGATATGTGAAGTCCCCGTTGTTAGAGTTCGGAATTGAAGTACGGGCATAGGCATTGTGTGTGAAGCCTACCCAGACATGTTTGTCTGGATCGGTGATGTTGCATTGCATGAATAGCCGGAGAAGACTCTGTGCGTTGTTTTCGGGTTTCTACGCGGTAGATTGCGATAGGGATCCTTGGATATTAACTCCAAGGCGCACCCGAAAAACTGGGCGGAAACGTAATTCTGCTAACTTGTCGGCCGGGGAGTCAGCCTTGAACATAACTGGGTTATGTGTTGATTGGAAATGATTTAAGATCCGGGTGAAGCTTGGCTCACACGTACGTCTTAAATTGACTAGGCGGCGTGAGCAACGGGCGGGTGGATACTGACCTGGGCTATGTGGTTCGGTGCTAGAGACCCTAAAGTGGAACTGGCTGTTAGCATAGTCGGGAGCCTTGGACTACGGTCGGAAGGACTCAAAAATGCTCACATTGCTTTCCATCCTAAGGATGGTGGTGAAGCCACAGAATTGACCGAATTCACCGTGAATGTGCCCTGAGTGCACGGGGTGTTTTGACGAGCGAGCCTACACCTGTGGAGAAAGTCTTTATTTACACTTTATTATTTAGCTGGGCTAACGATATGCAGGGAAGGAGCACTGTCGTCCTTATTAAGGGGGCGGAGTCGTTATAATTTGGTCAGCTTTAGCTGACCGTTACTCTGTTTGCCACCATGCGGTGGAATAATTGCTTGCAAGTGCTGCGGAACCAAGCGCCAAGTAGCGGGTTGAAGCCTAAGATGCTGTGCAGGCCCTCGAAGGCTGAAGTGAACTGCTATTTTTACTTTCTGTCATGTATGTCCGGCCTGCGAGCTGATGTTTGTAAGACATTACCTTGTTAAGAGAAACTTTGTAAGGCCATAAGGCCATGTACTCTTCTGTGTATTTGTTTTATTTCATTCCTATTTTGGTTAGTGGACATTCATGTCATGCTTGTGAAAATTTTGGGTTCTATTAACTGTTTAAAAGCTTCCACTAGAATGCTCTGTATTAGGACGAATAGTTGAGTATTTGGTATTATTCTGTAACCACTCTGACTGTCCGTGGTATATGGCATCGGGTTTCAGCTGGACCTTCTGTTATATGTCATACGACGGATGGGGGTGTTACAATTTGGTATCAGACTAGGGTGTCGGTCGTCTGTAATCGAATTCGTGGGTGAATTCTTTTAAGGAGTGGTGAGCACATCTATGTGCGTCATCGTTATAATATAAAAGAACCCATGAATGTCCACTTAGGAATGAAAAAATGCACTTGTTTTGGGAACCTAAGTGTAAGAAGCGAACTAAAACAAGCCGGAAATGGTATAACTGAAATTTTATTATCAGAAAAAGGTATCTATTACAAAGGTATGGCCTCCCTTATATAGAATGGAGGAGAGAAGAGAGAATACAAATAAGAGATGTAGGACTAAAACTATACAAAAGAATCTGGGCGGCTAGAACAACAGACCGGAACAAGCCGCGCGGTTAGACAGAAGGGCTAACCGCTCGGCCACTGCCAGAGAGAAAGACAAGCCGCCAAGTGAGACCGTTAGACCGCCCGGTCTCCTAGTCGCCAGTAACAGACCGCTAGACCGCTTGGACCTCAGACCTCAACACAGCAACCAACCCGCTGAAGGCAAACCGCCAGACCGCCCGGTCAATAACCCGCCAAGCCAGACCGACAGACCGCCCGGTCTCAACTTCAACACTCCCCCTCAAGCTGGAGCATATATGTCGATCATGCCCAGCTTGTCACATATATGAAGAAATGAGGCGGATACTGGCTTGGTGAAGATGTCAGCCAGCTCTTTTTCAGACGTGACGAAGGGAGTGCAAATTTGTTCCTTCAGAATCTCTTCACGAATGAAATGACAGTCGACCTCAATGTGTTTAGTTCTCTCATGGAAGACTGGATTTTTGGAGATATATATAGCAGCCTTGTTGTCACAGAACATAGGTAGAGGATGGTTGTAGACCTCTCCTAAATCCAACATGAGAGCCCGTAGCCACTTTAGCTCGCAAGTGGTCGATGCCATACTCCGATACTCAGCTTCAGCACTGGACCTGGAGACAACAGATTGCTTCTTGCTCTTCCAACTTACCAGATTGCCCCCAACAAAGGTACAGAAACCGGAGGTAGACTTGCGGTCTCCTTTGTCATCAGCGTAACTCGCATCTGAGTAAGCTTCAACCCTCAGATGATCATTCTTCTGAAAGAGCAATCCTTTCCCAGGAGCTGCTTTGACGTACTTCAAGATCCGCAAGGCGGACTGTAGATGGCACTCCCTGGGAGCTTGCATGAATTGACCCACCTTGCCCACAGCATAGGAGATGTCGGGCCTAGTCACGGTGAGGTATATGAGCTTACCAACTAGACGCCTGTACCGCGAAGCATCTGAAAGAAGAGGCGAACCATCTGTCCAGGTTTTGTCTTCTCCAACAGCCATGGGACATCGGGCAGGTTTGGCCCCAGTCAATCCTGCTTCTTTTAAAATATCAAGAGCATACTTACGCTGAGAGAGGACTAAAGAGTTGGGCTTCCGAGAGATTTCGATCCCCAAAAAGTACTTCGGAGAACCCATATCTTTCGTGACTAGATGTTGGCGAAGATGCCGCTTTGTCAAGGCTACCCCTTCCTGGTCATCACCAGTGAGAAGAATATCATCCACATATACTGCAAGAACCACCAGTCCCGAAGGGGTTTTGCGAATAAATAGAGAGTGATCAGCAGCGCTGCGAGCAAAACCAACGGCCGTCACGATGCCGCTGAATTTGTCAAACCAAGCTCGAGGGCTCTGCTTGAGGCCATAGATTGCCTTCTGTAGCCGGCAGACTCGTGTCTCCCCCTGAGCAACATACCCTGGAGGTTGCTCCATGTAGACGGCCTCCTGAAGATCACCATAAAGGAAGGCATTCTTGATATCCAGCTGGGAAAGGGGCCAGTCTTTGTTGACTGCCACAGAGAGAAGGACCCGTATAGTGCTGAGACGAGCCACGGGAGAGAAGGTGTCAAAGTAATCAACCCCATAGGTTTGAGTAAAGCCCTTAGCCACCAGACGAGCTTTGTAACGGTTTACAGTGCCATCTGGGCCAAACTTGACTACAAAGACCCATCGACAGCCAACAACATCTGTATCAAGAGGAGGAGGGACAAGAGTCCAGGTACCCCGCTCTGTGAGGGTCGCCATTTCCTCATCCATGGCCAGCTTCCAGTGAGGAATGGCAAGGGCCTCCTGGTAGGAACGAGGTGTGGTAGTAGCAGAGATAGCCAGTGCAAAGGCCCTGCGAGAAGGGGTAAAACGATCATATGAAACAACTGCAGTAAGTGGGTGTAGGGTACACGTCCGCACCCCTTTGCGAAGAGCTACAGGAAGATCCAGGTCGGCGGGCTCCTCGGCATCCAGAGCATCCGTGGCATTGAGAGCTGGCCCGGGAGGAGAGAGCGACGGCAGCGGAGATGAGGGAGATGGAGGCGGAGAGAGAGGCGGAGGGAGAGGAGTGGGCGGAGACGGAGGAGGAGCGGATATCGCAGTAGGAGACGAGGGAACGAACGGAATAACAGGAGAATCCGAGGTGGGAGGAAGAGAAGAGGAGTCATTCGAGAAGTAGGAGGCATTCTCGAAGAAGGTAACGTCAGCGGAGACAAACTGTTTACGAAGAACAGGATCAAAGCAGCAGTAGCCTTTCTGAGTGACCGAGTACCCCAGAAAAACACATTTGGTGGAGCGAGGGGAGAGCTTATCACGGGTGGCAGATGAGACATGCACAAAAGCAGTGCACCCAAAGATTCGGAGAGGGAGAGGAAAAGGCTCCTTGCTAGGATAAAGGATGGAAAAAGGGGTTTTTCCCTGAAGAACGGAAGAGGGAATGCGATTGATGAGATAGCAAGCAAGAAGAACAGCATAGCCCCAATATGAGCGAGGGACATGCATTTGAGTCATTAATGTGCGAGCAACATCGAGGAGGTGACGGTTTTTGCGTTCCGCCACCCCATTTTGTTGGGATGTGTAGACACAACTTGTCTGATGAATAACGCCATGTTGTACACAGAAAGAGGTAAAAGCATGACTTAAGTATTCTTTTGCATTATCAGAGCGAAAAGTTTTAACACTAACACCAAACTGATTTTTGATTAAATGATAAAAGGAGGTCCTTACATTAAAAAGTTCAGAGCGATCTCGTAAGAGATACACCCAAGTACATCTAGAAAAATCATCAATAAAAGTTACAAAATAAGAACTACCCCGACCAATAGTAAGGGTAGGAGCAGGTCCCCAGATATCGGAGTGGACTAGATCAAACGGACGGGTAGAGCCCCGACCTTGCTTCGGCGGGAAGGAGGAACGATGATGCTTGCCAAGTTGACATGCTTCGCAGTGGAGAGGAGTAGTGGAGGGAGGAAGGTGGGGCAGAAGCTGATGCAGAAGCCGTGGTGGAGGATGACCGAGACGGAGATGCCACTGGAGAAGATCCGTACAAGAAGAAGAGAAGGCGGACAAAGCGGAAACGTTGTCGAGGAAGTAGAGGCCGCCGCTCTCAGTCCCAGTAGCAATCGTCCGCTGGGAGCTCGGATCCTGAAAAGAGCAAGAAGATGGAGTAAACGTTACAGAACATTGAAGCTGCTTGCACAAAGAAGTAACCGACAATAGATTGCACGGAAACTTGGGCACATAGAGAGTGTCCTCGAGCCGAAGGGACGGAGTAACATGAACCACTCCCGACCCATGAACCGGGGAGGGAGAACCGTCTGCAATGAGGACCGGGGGCAACCGATCATGTTATTCGAGGAGAGAGAAGCACTGAGGATTGCCCGTCATATGATTAGTAGCACCGGAGTCGATAAGCCATTTACCTTGAGTGACTACATGGGCACTACCTGATGATGTGACCACGGAAGCAGACGGCTTGGAAGAAGAGGCGGAAGAGTCACCCGAGGGGCGAAGATGGGGATGTTTTGTCCAGCAGCGGTCAAGAGTGTGTTCGGTGCGGCCGCAGTGAGAGCAGAGATAGCGGGAAGAAGGACGTCCGCCAGACTGATGACTGCGGCTACCAGATCCACTCCGCTGAGTTTGATGAGCATAGTTATCCGGAGGAGAAGGAGCGGGTAGAAGCGGGCGCTGAAGGAGAGAGGTGACAGCGGCGATGCGAGCAGCGGTGGCATCTAAGGTAGGAGATTCCGCCTCACCCAGAATTTGTTGGCGGATCATGTCATAAGTATCAGGAAGACGGAGCAGATAACACACAATCAGAAGCTCCTGGAAGTGCTTGTGTTGTTGAGCCAGATCTGCAGAAAAGGGGCGATTCTGAAGAATCTCAGCCCCAAGAGCTTGAACTTGTTGGTAGGCAGCAGCAGGAGACAAGGTAGGCCGGGCAAAGAGGTCCGCATACAACGTATAGATGCGGGACGTCTGAGCCCCTTTGGAATACAAAGCAGCAAGATGAAGCCAAGCGGCCTTCACCGTCTCATCATGACGGATGACGGGAAGGCATTCATCGGATAGACTGTTAGCGAGCAAAGTACGCACAAGAGCGTCACTCGCATCCCAGTCATCAAAGAGAGGGGAAGTGGTAGGAGGAGGGTCATCAACGAGATGGTGGCGTTTGCGTTGCGAGCGAAGGAGAAAGGTGAAAGAGACGCTCCAATCCGGGTAGTTGGAGCCGACAAGCTTGGAAACGGTGCCAAGGTTCCCGGAAGGAGGAGGAGGAGGAGGAGGAGGAGCCGGATTGGCTACAGGGGTGGTGGCAGTAGAAGCATCAGAAAGAGCCATAAGAGCAAACAACAGGAAGCCGCGCGGTTAGAAAACAAGCCGCGCGGATAGGCAGAAGAGGAACTGTAGCGGTCAGGATGTCAGACACCAGCGGCCAGAGAGACCACGACCAAGCCGCAGTAACAAGCAAAGGGGAAGAAGTCGAGCGGCAAGCAGACAGTCCGCTCGAACAGAAGCACAAGAGAGGGCAAGGCACACGGCAATAGGTCGCGGCGAACTAGGCAACAGGTCGCGGCGAACTAGAGCAAGAGCAAACAGGAGGAGGTAAGGCACACGGCGATAGGTCGCGGCGAACAAGGCGACAGATCGCAGTGAACAAGGCAACAGGTCGCGCACACAGAGGGCAACGACAAGGAGACCGCGCGGACAGGGCGCAAGCCGGAGAAGCAAGCCGCGCGGACAGAGAGAAGCACAGAATCAGGAGGAAAGGATCGATTCAATGGAGAAGTTGAAGTTGAGACCGGGCGATCTGTCGGTCTGGCTTGGCGGGTTATTGACCGGGCGGTCTGGCGGGTTCTCACATGGTATCAGAGGATGGTTGTCCTGCTGCGGGGGTGTGTTGAGAATAATTTGTCAGCAGGACACGTGTGTGTGGGACCGACCCCGTGGCTTTCCCCATCGCATTCCTTGTCTGGGTGTTGACCCCGGTGGGCCCCCTGTGGCGGAATATCCCCGCGGTCCTGTGGTTGAGATTAATCCCACATCGCCTGCAGCGCTTGCTCCTCCGTGTTTATGTACCCCGCCACCCTTCATCTCAACACCTGGGTTTTGAGATGCGATATGGGTTGGCGGGTTCTCACATGTGTCAAACATGTGCTTTGGTAAAGGCGGAATGCCAAAAACTAGGTGGTTTACTAAAGCCATTATCTATCCCTGTATGGAAATTTGATGATATTTTCATGGATTTCGTGCATGAGTTGCCGAGATCACTGCGTGGAAATGATGTGGTATGGGTGATTGTGGACCCGTTAACCAAGGTGTCCCACTTCATCCCTAACCGTAAGGACGATTCAATGGAGAAGTTGGCAAAAATGTACGTGGATACTATTGTACGATTGCACAGTGTGCCCCGTAACATCGTTAGTGATCGAGATGGGCGTTTCACTTCGGGTGATTGGAGATTAGTCCACGAACTGTTGGGTATGAAATTACGTTTCCGCACGGCCTTCCATCCTCAAACGGATGGTCAGACCGAGAGGACCAACAGGACGTTGGAGGATATGCTCTGAATGTGTGCGCTGGATTTCAGAAAGAATTGGGAAGCTCATCTCGGTGTGGTTTAATTCGCCTACAACAACAGCTACCAAGCTAGTATCCAGATGATGCCCTTTGAGGCTTTATACGGTAGGAAGTGTCGTATACCATTGGCTTGGGCGGAGACTGGAGAAACAATGTTGTACCGACGAAAAGAGTTAGATGATGCCAACTCAGTAATACGGTTGATACGCGAAAGACTTATGGTGGCTCAAGATAGAAAAGCTAAGTATTACAATGTCAAGCACCGAAACGTGGAGTTTACGGTGGGCGATTGGGCGTACTTGAAAATCAAACCATTCAAAGGTGTGTCCAGAATACGGCATCTGAAAAAGTTGAGCCCGAGGTATCTGGGACCATTTGAAGTGGTCGAGCGTATTGGTGAAGTTGCCTATTGGTTAGTACTTTCGCAAGAGCTGAGTGGTTTACATGATGTGTTTCATGTCTCGGTGTTGCGGAAAGTGGTCAAGGATCCAGCTCAAGTAATTGAGAGTGACCGAGTGCCGATTGAGTATGGGCTAACGACAAAGGTTAGACCCATTCAGATCGAGGATCGAGCCAAGAAGTAGTTGCGGAACAAGACAATTGGAATGGTCAAAGTCCGGTGGAACAATTATGGCCGAGAAGAGCTAACATGGGAGAGGGAATAGACCATTCAAGCTGAATTTCCCGAGTTATTTATGTAAACTGTTGGCTCGTCTGTATTTTGTTGAATCTTATATGTAAAGTATCACATGTTGTGGAATGCTTTCACTTCCTTACTGTATCCAAATTTCGAGAGGAAATTGATTGTAAGGAGGGGAGGATTGTAACACCCCAAAAATCAGAAGTCCCAAAATGGGGTCAGGCTGAGTGACACGGCCTGGGTACGGGCGTATCTCAGGGCGTGTCCAGTGTACACGGCCTGGGATACGGGCGTGTCCAAGGGGGTGTCCTTTACTGTAGGCGTCGACTCGAGTTCTCGAGATAGTACGGTCGACGAATGTCGAGAGACAACACGGCCTGGGACACGGGCGTGTCCCAGGGCGTGTCCGTCTCGGGTAATTTCCCAGGAGGTGTCGAGTGTATGGCACAACCTGGAGACAAATGTGTTCGGTGTGACACGACCGTGTTATATGTGATACGGGCGTGTGTCCAACCCATATGCTCCTCGGGATTTTCTGAGCCCTGTGTCGAATATGTGACATGCCCGGGAACACGGGCGTGTACATGCCGACACGGGCATATCAGGGGCATGACACAGGCGTGTTAGAGCCTGTGTACTGGCCTGACTTGAGTCGGTTCTATGCCACTTAAGGGACACGGCCTGTGACACGGGCGTGTAACAAGCTGTGTTCGGCCCAGGAAATGTATTTTTAGAGCAATTCTGAGTCGTTCGTTTTCTTTGATGGCGATCCAATGGCCTTGGTTCTTCTCTGGGTTGATAAAGTCCGAAATTGTGGTGATATTCCTCATTCTTATCATAACAATCTCTTTCTACAAAGAAGAGAGAGGGGAGAGCAAGGGAAGGAAGAAGAAGCGGAAGCCGACCGCCGGAGGTGCTACGGTGGTCCAAATCGCGAGCCGAGTTCGGATTTGCGGAGGCAAAGCTACTGCGAAGTCCTTCATCTGTCTACTTTTCTCTACATGGCTCCGAAGCGAATTCCAAGGGTAATGATTTCCTTCTTGGGCAAGTGAAGCCTTCCTTTATGCATGAGCATGGAATCCTCTCCACAAAAAGGTGGAAAGAGTGAGTGGTTCCAATGGGTTTATAGGTTTTATCCCCAATTGAGTCTGCATTTAGAACCGAAAATGTGTAGTACGGGATAGGCATGCTGTGTGAAGCCCATCCGGACAGGTTGGTCTGGATTGGTGATGTTGCATATTGCGCACCGGAGAAGACTCCGCATATACTCGTGTAGTTTGTGGGGCGATGAGCTATACCTGTGAAGGGCAGTCGCAGGAAGTACTCGATTGAACTCTAGAAAAACGTTCATGTATTGCTTGTGTGGTATGCTATGAAAGACTTGTTTTTCTGGCACTACAGTATCTGCAGGGTTTGGGATGAGTTCGGGTGCAGATGGAGAGTTCTGCTGACCTGCCAAGCGATTGTGAAAAATGCTGGCGTGACTCCCCTAGTTCAAAGTTAGTCCTTGATGGACATTGTGGCTTTAACAGAACTTAGTGCCGAACAGGAAAGGTGAAACCGACCCGCGCTTGTAAGTTGACCATGATTACTTCGATATTCCTTTGTGTCAAGGCGATTTGAGCAACGGGGGGTGGCTGATCTATACCTGTGTTATGCCAGTTGTACAAGAGAGCGCCAAGGCATTGGGCTTTCGTCAGGGGTATAATGAGAGTCTTTGGCCTGGACGGCATAAAGACTAAGAATGCTCATAATGAACCGTCATGTCTGGGACCTCTGAACGGTGGTGAGATCTGGTGTTTCCGGTACACAAGAATGTGCCCTGAGTGCACAGAATATCGGGCCGTCGTGCCAGCATTTGTGATATGTATTGCCTTGGTGGCTAAATATATATATATATATATATATGTGTGATGTAAATTACGATGCAGGGAAGGAATTCTGCTGCCCCGTGCCAGGGGCAGGGTCGTTATAATTGGTCAGCTGAATGCTGACCGTTGCCCTGTTTGCCACCGGTTGGTGGATTGGTTCTTGCAGGTGCAGGTGGTGCTGGTCCGAGCGGGACTTAGCGGGCTGAAGCCCAAGCTGCGCTACTGCTCTTGAAGGCCTTGTTTTGTTTACTCTTGTTCATGTGTGGTCAGCCTGCGTGCCGATGTTTGTAAACCACACCTTGTGTGAAGAGAAACTTATAAAAGTCATAAGGCTGTGTACCTTGTGTATTTAGTTGTGTATATTCCATACATGGTAGTGGACATTTCTGTTTCTCTTGAGTTCATCTTTTCAACCTTAAAGCTTCCCCTAGAATGCTCTGTGTTAGGATGCGATGATTTTGATATTATTTAGTAGTGTCTCCGCCTGTTTGTGGAATATGGTGTGGGGCCCCGGCCGGACCCTCTATTATATTACACGTGACTGGTAGAGGTGTTACAATTTCGGGGAGGACGGGTGTGGAGTCGCAGATTAGTGCCAGAGCGAAGGGCAAGGAGGAGTGTTCGGGCTTCAAATGAGGGGCTGCAATTAGAGCTTTATTTTAGGTTAAAATATCTTTAGATTCTAAGGTTTTGGGGCTACAAATAGTTATTATGGGCCTGCAAATATAAGCGCCCTAAATCAAACAACCAGGCCAGATTATATATTAATATTCCAATTTTATTAATTAATTAAGTGTTATCCTTATTTAATTTAGGGTATTTATAATGACAGCTCAACTTTGAATATTGACAGCCCGACAAAACAACAAAAAACACACATAATATGGCCGCTACTAGCAGCACAAAACGTGAAACACGTGCCTTTTAAAAATAAGCCTACTATATGTCATTTTTAGAAAAATTGTTTAACATGAAAATTGTAGATCTCGACGATATTTAAAACTTTTATGTTGAACACTTTTTCTAAAAATGTCATATAGTGGGTCTATTTTCAAAAGGGGCGGAACCCGGACGGAATTATGCGAGTTCCGCCCAGGTGAGCCTTTTGAAAATAGGCCTACTATATGATATTTTTAGAAAAAGTGTTCAACATAAAAGTTGTAGATCTCGTCGAGATCTAAACTTTCATGTTGAACACTTTTCCTAAAAATGTATTTTAAAAACTTAATTTTTGAGCTGTCAGTATCTATCGGACTGCCAATAGTCATTTTTTGGGCTGCCATTATCTTTGGGTTGTCAACATAAATGCCCTTAATTTAATGGGGCCCATCGTGCGACCGTGACAGTGCTAGAGAACAACAACACTTTGGGGGTTCACAACCTCATGAGTGGCACTCCCTCTCTATCATCTCTCTCTCTTTTCTTTTTTTTTTGCTTTCTCCTTTCAAAGTCACATTTAATTTATTTGATTCCACAGTCATGATTAAATAATAAAATAATTATGTCAATTTAAAATTTTGATTTTGACAACCGGAATTTGACAATAACGTGAAATGTCATTTTATCAGCCTTAGAAGAAGGATTCTTTCGAGTCATGTTTGAAGCCTCAAGAAGCCGTTGGTTTGAAACAATTTTAAGTAATGTCATTGTAGTAATCATATATAGATGAAGAAGAAAGTTGTCTTGAGTACTGAGGGCTTATCAAACAGACACTACAAGAAAAATATGAATTAGCAATGAAAATTAGAAATGGTAACAGTTTGTTGTTGGTTAGCATCGAATTTAGCTAGGTATAAACATTTTGTTTTTACCTACAAAAATAGCAACGAAATTTTTTGTTGTAAAAATGACAGCGAATTATTTTGTTGCAAAATATTTGTTTCTGAATAGAAGCAAAAAATCCCTTTTCAAATTTCCTCACTAATTATTTAAGATCGAAATATTTAGGGCAACGTTATAAGTACACATAATGTTTTGAATAACACTCCTAAAAAACTCCAATTATCTCCAAAACCCTAATAATAACACACATATTCATCAGTTAAGCGCACTCCAGTTTTTGCCTCCTCTTTTTGCTTTTGCAATTTCAAACGGTTAGCCTCGATGTCGCCCGACAACAAGCAAGGCCACTCAACGCCTCCATTTTGCTGCCCTACAACGGCGTAGAATCTCATTTTGCCTCCATATCTTCATTCAACCACCAATTTTCTGCATTTCGCCTCCCTTATTCCACATTTTGCCACATGTCCTTACCATTTCTTCGCTTGACGCCGACCGATTCCTCCAGTGATTTTCCTCCAGTCGACTGTTAAAGCTATTTCTACTCTACTACATTCGGTAAGATGTATTTATATTGGGCCCTTATAATTTTTGGGCACATTTCCTCTAACCTGGAAACCCTATTTTTCATGTAATGTTCCATAATTAATATATTTAGATTTGGTGTGCGGATAAAAATATTGCTGTGCTGATAGTAAGCTCTCATTAGGTAAAAAACTAAACCTAAATCCCCTGTACTCCCTACCCGATTCCCATTCACGAATCACGCGTGACCCCCTTTGCATGCGCCGCCTGAGAGGAAACGAGAAGGAAGATGGATCCCCATCGTGCGATACTTGTTCCGCGCCGCTCCTGACCCTGAGATTTTAGGTTTCGCGACCTCTAGCACCGTCAGCCTGTCGAGAGGGAGGAGTATCCATCTCCTGTTTCCATCTTCTCCGCTCTTTCCATTAGAGCCGAGGGTGAGAAGGATGCTCTCCTTTGTCCTTTGTCAAACCTTCTTAGGGTTTCTGTCGGCCAAGGAAGAAGGAGGTGAAGTCGATTTCAGCCCTTATTGTTGAGCATTCAGGGGTGGAATCGAAAACCCCCCTTTCCCTCCTTCCATATCTATTGTCGTGAACCTCTTTGCCAACTTGGTGCCCAACCCAATCATCTCTGATCCCATGTTACCATATGAGAGAGGAAAGACTGATGTCTCAAGGTGGGGTTGCCGACTCTTCTCTTGCAATTAACCGAGGGAGGCGAAGCCCCCTCAATGTGAGAGGCATTTGATGTTTTGAAGGATTATCGAGCAAACACGTTTTGAGGAGTGCGTTGCCAAAGAACATCGTGGGAAGCCATCTGGAAGCTCAAATCGCTGTGAGAAACCGCTACTGTTATTCCAATGGCTTTGAGTCATGCGCCGAGGGTAACAACTCTTTTTCCCAGTTTCAGGACCGATATTTTTGTATTTTTGTGCATATGTTTACTTTTGTGCATTGAGAGTCCCATCACTCCATTTCGGTTGAGGA
Organism: Platanthera zijinensis; assembly: GCA_039513925.1. Lineage (NCBI taxonomy): Eukaryota > Viridiplantae > Streptophyta > Magnoliopsida > Asparagales > Orchidaceae > Platanthera > Platanthera zijinensis. The sequence goes on along the minus strand of CM077084.1, from coordinate 60,383,560 downwards.
TGGGGACTCAATCAGGGCGTGTAATTGCGACCCCGACATATGTTTGTGTGAGCTGCACATAGAGTCCCTCTCTCGCTATGTGGTGGAGAGTGGGAACTCTTTCAGGGCGTGGGATTGCGATCCTAGTGTAGTTTTATGCTTTTACTTTGCTTAGGAGGGTGATCCGCCTCCCATTGAATGCGGTGTGTGTTTCCCTCATTCATTGCGAACCTCTGGGTTAATTGTGTATGTCTCAGACAAAAATGTGCATTAGTGATCCAACGTACGAGTCTGGATTAATTTAAGCATAATATGTGAAGCCTACACATGGTGATAAGCCCAGATCGATGATGTTATGTGATGTGCATCGCGATTAGCCCTAGTTGTGCTAACGAGAATGTCTCGTGTTGTTCGTCATATTGTTTGTGGGAATTTGTAGGCTTTCTTCATAGAGGCCCTGTTCCTAGGAGGGCCTGCATTGGATTCGGTAGAACAATGAGTTTTGAGAGTTTTCGGAGGGTGTACGAGTTTCACGTCCCCTTGTAGTTGTGTTTATGAGCTTTCTTAGCTTTTGAAGCGTTGTCCATGTAATTTAGAGCTGCGTAAGGAAACACTTGGAATCTATTTCGGAAGGTGTGGGTCATGAGTCCCCCCTTTGTTGTTACTTTGGAAAGCTAGGCCTGATGAATTTCGACTGGCACACCCCCGGTGATTTCCAGAGTTGGCCTATCCTTGATTGTTAGTAAATGGCGCACTTTGGAAGTCTAGGTCTGGTGAATTCCAACTAACACATCTCTGATGGATTCCGGAGTGGGTCTGCCTGGATCATTACTAAAAGGTGTACTTTGGAAGGCCACGTCTGATAAATTCCGACTGACACACCTCTAGTTGATTTCGGAGTGGGCATGTCCTGGTTAGTTACTAAAAGGTGCATTTTGGAAGGCATGGGTTGAGTCTTGAGTACTTATGTAATGTTAATTGTAGCAAGTTGTTAGAATCTGTTTGTCTATTTCGCCGAATTCAACATTTGTTGTGGAGAAATTTTTCTTCAAAAATAATTGGCATGGAAGGCCACTTTCCGTGGACTAAGAAGTCCTACAAAATGCAGCTGAAATCGCGAATGAAAGAGAGAAAATAAGAAAAGGAGAATGCAAGTTCCGCAAAACATTGTCTTAGGACTTGCCGAGAATGACCGAAAAAGCAATCGAATGGAGGTGAGAGCTGAGTTCTTTAGTAGGCCATGTCGTAGAAGACGTTAGTAAGCATGAACCCTGATCCGAAACCATTGAGCGGAAGATTGTAGTAGGTCCAGCAAGGAGAGACGAAGCCATTCGAGACGAAAGCTGACATTGAGAGTATGCAATGAAGGAGGCTTCCCCCCCCCCCCCCCCCGATGAAGGAGGCTTCCCCCCCCCCCCCCCCGATATTCTTGTTACTGTCATTTTTTTTCGAAATTTCAATTACTTGAGGTTGGGAAATCAAATAAGCATTCCACTTGCAGGGTTGAGCATATTATTTGAAACTCGAAATTCGCTCAAAAATCGCTTGAATATTGAGTCGAATCAGAATCAATTAAATTGATTCGATTCAATTTGACTCGAATCTGATTTCGAGTGGAATGAACCTATAATCTGATGATCGGGTAAATTCCATGATTATAAGTTTATAACTCCAGCCCATTCCCATTTTGGGCGGAAAAGATCTACCAATTCTTTTATTCCAGTTAAAAAGGGATCTTGAACAAAAAAATAGACCTAGAAGCTAAAAAGGGGTATCCTGAGCAATTGCAAGAATGTTGATTTTGAGTCTGCCCAGAATCACTCAAAATATGATTCGAATCATATTTTTATTTAAAAATATTATTATTTATTTATATATTCTTTTAAAAAAACAATAAAATTCAAACATAAATAAAAATAATGAAGGCCTTAAGTGCTACATTTGCTAAATTTATAGATTGCCCAATTAAATTTTGAGCCAACTAGGAATTAAGAAAAAAGTGCTCAATTTCGAGTCGGCCGAGCCATTTCGAGTCGTGTCCACTCAACTCGAAATCAATTTCGATTTCGAGTCGAAAAATTCGACTTCGAGCCGGGCCAAAAGCGTTCGAACTCGACTCGATATCATCCCTACATTCCACCGCATACTTATTGCTCCTGGCATAGTTTTTTCTCCATCAATTGTGTTTGGAGAACTTAGACAGAAGAACTGGAAAAGCATTCATCAGTAACAATCCATGCGGTATTCCATAACTCATATTAATTCATTTTTATTGACTTTAATTCATTGTTTTTAAATTTTAATATAAATAGAGTTTGATAGATTCATTATCTAGAATTTGATTTTTTTTATTCAAGGAGGTTGAAAATTCAATGCATTTAAAGAATTATTTTTATAGCATTTAAGCTATGCCTTAGACTCCATTTGGCACGGTGGTGATGATCGTAAACGCATGGGTTAAAACGTCATTCGTTAAAGATTACCTAACAAGCGTCATCTTTTTGAACATAAAAGTGAACGAAGTTCTTTAAGTGGGCATTAATGAATGACATTTTAACCCCTATGTTCCTGACCGCCATCATCAAGCCAAACGGAGCAATCAAGCACGGACGAAGTCTATACAAAACTGCCAGTATATATTTATAAAATTATTTTTGTAGACGCGTGAAAGCTTGAGGGATATCTTGCCATATGCCAGCCCAATGCTCATCCTCTCTCCCGAATAGGACGCCTTTCATACGTTTCATGATTTGGACCGAAGGACTATTATATGTTACAAGATGATTAAAAATTAATTAGTGATATAGATTGAAAGTGTTAAAATCTCTCAAATTATATTATGATATTCAATTTTATTGTTTGCAATAACTATACATTAAAAGGGGTAATCATTTTCTTTAGAAATATAGATGAAACGTGATATAATATGTCACACTATTTTATGATATTTCAATTTTACTTGTTGTAATAACTCTAAGTTAAAATGAGTGCATTACATTTTACAATTTGTAATGAATCTAGAATGATTACAAAAATTTGAAATACCATAAAATAATTCGGTTGATTTTATGATTTTTCATCCATATTTTTAATAGTAGGAGAATTTTTGTAAGTTGAGAAAACTTATTTATTAGAGGGGGAGGTAAATGTAATTTCAAGAGATAGATGCACAACATGTAATTATGCAAACTCCAAGGAGTGGTTTGATGAGACAAACTATAGACATGTAGTCCCACATCATCGAGTAAATGTAGCTTAATTTGTTTGCATAATATTGATCTCGATTCTCTCTACCTACAACCAATCAGCTGGAGGTCGTTGGATGCATGGACTTGGTATCAAGGGCAGATCCAGAGGGGGTCCGAAGGACTCTGGTCCCCCATTAATTTTCAAAATGGTTAAAAGATTTGGATTCTTCTCATTGAGGCAATGAATTTTGACTACTTATATATCACAATAGTGGCCAGATGACGGAAAAACAACTCCGATAAGATGGAAGCGTTCAATTTTTTTTGTTATTGGAGGAAGTTAATGTCTGACCCCCTTGTTAAAATTTCTAGAATTCAGTAACACATTCTTTTGGTGTTATTTCATTTTAAAAAAATTTGTGCACCACATTACCAATTTTCTTGATCTGCCACTGCTTGTTTTCATAATAGACTAGACCTAACATTCGATCGATTTCGCGTCACCTAATTAAAAAAAAAGAATTTACATGCTTGTGGCAAAGATCCTAAACACAAGGGAGGCGTATTGAGAATAGTTTCACTTTGCAAAACTACTATTGACTTGTGTTGGAATTTATTTTATAAATATTTTTATGTCTGCAGACGTACACCCCAACCCTTCTCCATTTTATTCATGGCGGATTGTTGAGGTCGGGCATCTATCCCTTGACCTCCTTTATGAGGGATTTTATTCATCTCCTCATACCCAACTTCAAGGAGAAGGGTATGAGAAGATGAATAAAATCTCTCATAAAGGAGGTCAAGGGATAGAGGCCCGACCTCAACAACCCGCCATGAATAAAATGGAGAAAGGTTGGGGTGTACGTCTGTAGACATAAATAAAATAAATTTCAACATAAAGTGCACTTTATGTTGAAATTTATTTCCTCATACCCAACTTCACTGCAGTGCAGTTGGGTATGAGGAAATAAATTTCAACATAAAATGCACTTTATGTTGAAATTTATTTTATTATATTTTTATGTCTGCAAACGTACACCCCAACCCTTCTCCATTTTATTCATGGCGGGTTGTTGAGGTCGGGCCTCTATCCCTTGACCTCTTTTATGAGAGATTTTTATTCATCTCTCACACACCCAACTTCACTGCAGTACAGTTGGGTATGAGGAGATAAATAAAATCCCTCATAAAGGAGGTCAAGGGATAGAGGCCCGACCACACACACACCCCAATAAAATATGAAAAAATGAGAAGGTTTGAAGTATACGTCTGCAGACATAAATAAAATAAATTTCAACAGCTTGTGCCCTTAATATAGACTTTTCCACCTACAATCATTTGGTCTCAGGACGTTGAAGGTTAAAGACTTTGCATGACTGAAGAATCAAGAGGAAGTAACCACTGATGAGATTAGAGCCATGAGAAGAGAAACATCAAAACACAAAAATTTACTTGTAGTTTTCTCGCACAAAACTACCATAGCGACGAAAATTAATCAAACTTCTCAAATAGAGCCTAAGCGCATGTTTGGTGCGCCGTTCCGCTCTTCTAACTCGACAGAAAAGCCTTCGGTACAGACTGGAGTTGGAGGCTCCAATCCGACGTTACGGTCGCCCTCCGTCCCACCTCCCGTGAGACTCGACACACCAAACAGACCATAAACCAACTGAAAATGCTCTTCAAATATTTGGCACTGCTTGGTTGGGAATTTTAACTCAATTTCAGTGGGATATCTTTGAGAAGGCTGGGGCCAGGGGAAAAAAATACTCAAGCACTCTACAGGTTTAATGCATAAACCCTAATAGGATAATTTATAATAACAAAAACTTGAAATGATGAGCATATCTCTAGATCCTTAAGACAAACTATGCATGCTTATAATCTAGCTAATTAATTATATATAGAAGCAATCTCCATGCTTATGCTGAATTGAAATTGATACAATTGTTCTACTATTTCAGATCCAACTCGAACAGGACGCTGTCGGGACGTCGCCCCGGACGACGATTAACTTTCCGTCCATTGTTGTAGCCTCCTGCGCTCTGAGCCGGTAATGACCTGATCTCCATGACTTGGCTGGATGGCTCAAGGGCCTTACACTCCCTGCACGTCGCCCTGAAAAATCCGAGCATCCCCAGCCGCCCCTTCGCCTTCTTCCTCTCCGGTGCCACCGCCCTGTGGCCTTGCCCGTTGTAATTTCTTATCGGGCGCAAAGGTCTTTCCTCCATCGGCGGCGGCGTTCTTGCTTCAGCCTGCAACCAATTTTAAAACTTTAAGCTATGCTAGATTGCATTACTTTCATATTAAAAGGCCGGTGAAATTTTCTTTTGGTGAATATTTAAAATTGGTAAATATAATGTTATTGTTTTAATTCAATAACTTAACATATATTATAATATATTTCAAGAAAATAGTATAGAATACTCATTGAAGTAATTAGATCTTATTTCTAAATTAAAATTAACGTTGAAAATTCATAAAATCAAAAAAGATTTTAGTATAGCATATATACTCACTATGGTAGACTCTAATTAAGGCTCTGTTTGATTGAACTGCTGCTGATGAAAAACTGCTGATAGAAATGCCACTTATTATTTAAATTGTACCGCGTCTCGTCGCACAACATCTAAAAAGTCTAATGAAACGCCACCTAAGCATATCAGGTGTATTTTTGAGAAAGTTTATTATTAGAAATGTCTGTAATATTCTCGAGAAGGTACTGTTAAACACATCAACTTTGTTAAATATGATTTGACATACACGCTGTTATGTGCATAAAAAAGAGGATATTTTTTTAATAAAAATTTAAAAAATCACTTGTTGAACGTTAATTAAAATTTGGAGGGGGATTTTTTTATTAAGTATATAGCATGAAAATAAGCCCAATAGAATGGTTTCTTACTCTAACAAAATAATTAAAATCTATTTATCGAAATGAATAATATTTTTCTTTTATTTTCTAGAGCTAACATCCAAAATTATTATTTTTTATCACTAATCTACTCCTAGTTAAAGTGTTAATTTGAAAATTACTAGTAATTACGCATCCAAAGATCTAATTTTATTTAAAATATAAATTGGAATAATAAGTTAATAACCTGTTGGAAGGCCACCCTCTTGGACGCCGAAATAGTCAGCTTCCGGCTGCCACTCGGTGGCTGAAGGGGTCCTTCAGGCACCGGCGCGGCCGGTCTCTCCGTTCTCCGGCGACAAAGAGTTCGGGAGGAGGATGCCGTTCGAGAAGAGGACATCGGCGGGCGACGCTGGGTATGAGGACTCGGGAGAGGGTTTGGAACTCGAAGAAGGGGTCGCCGGGAGGGGAAGGGTGTCTGCTGATCGTCTCCGCGAGTGGGACACGTGGCAGGCCATGGTGGCGAAGGAAAGGGACTCCTCCTGCTCCTCTTGCTTGTCCACGGCGTACTTCCCCATGGCGGTGTGTGACTTGAGGAGGGTTTGTGTGAGAGAGGCCTGGTGTTAGTTTATAAGTTCCTGGGGGTATTAATGTAATTAGCCGGTGATCGCTGTCCATTTGTATTTCTATTATTAATTTTAGAGCATTGTTAAACGCAGACCAGTTATAGCTATACCAGGCCAATCTCATAAGACTTAATCCGATTTTTCTCTTTTCTCAAACCGCAGGCCCTAAAAAACCGCAGGCCGTTTAGGGTT
>CM077084.1:59000239-59105515 GCA_039513925.1 Platanthera zijinensis | reverse complement strand
TAGATCCAATTTCATTGGAGCATGATTTAAAGTGAATGCAACAATCTCTAATGCAAAACCCCAAAAAGAAACAGGCAAATATGCATGACTCATCACCAACTGTACCATGTTCATAAAATACGATTCCTCTCCTCCTCTCAAACACGCCATTATGTTGTGGTGTTCTAGGTGGAGTGAGTTGTGATACATATACCACACTCTTTTAGATGATCACGAAAACTCATGACTTAGATATTCAATGCCTCGATCGGATCAGAGTGCTTTTATCTTCTTTCTCAGTTGATTCTCTACTTCATTCTTAAACTCTTTGAATTTTTCAAAGATTTCGGATTTACACTTCATAAGATATACATATATATATCTACTGAAATCATCAGTAAATATAACGAAGTAGAATAACCCACCCTCTAACCATAAAACTCATGGGTCTGCATACATCACTATGTACAACACCTAAAAGATCATTAGCCCTCTCAGTATAACCAGTAAAAGGGGCTTTAGTCATCTTTGCCCAATAAACAAAACTAGCATTGCTCAAATGGTTCATAATCAAATGAGTCCAATAATTCATATTTTTGGAGCTTGGATATGTGACTCTCATTTATATGACCCAACGACAATGTCAAAGTTATGTAGGATTCGAGTCATTGGTTTTTAGTCTTTTAGTATTTTATGTTATAGATCAGATGGTCTAAGTTCAAAACATATAAACCATTAAATAGTTGGGTTACACCATAAAAACATCATTCGTAAATATAAAACAACAACTGCTCTTAATAATCAAAGAAAATCTTTTCATGTCAAGACATGAGACAGATATAATGTGTCTAGTTATGATTGGAACAAAATAACAATTATCTAATTCTATTACAAGCTAGCAGGCAAAGAAAGACGGTAAACTCTTATAATAACGGCAACAACTCTTGCTCCATTTTCAACGTGCATATCCGCCTCTCCTTTACCCAATAGTCTTCTCCTTCCCAATTTTGCACATTTGTACAAATGTGATAATCGCATCTGGTATCCAATACACAAGATGAAGGAGTAGAAAGGTTTATTTTTATAATGAAAATACCTGAAGCGGAAGTCACACTTCCCTTCTTCTTCTGCATATCTTCAATGTAAAGAGTACAATTCCTCCTCTAGTGTCCAGCATTGCCATAGTGGTGGAATTTTCCTTAGCCATGCCTTTTTCTTCAGTACAGAAGAATTGTGATCAAGATACGACTTAGGTCCCACCTTGGAATTCTTCGATCCCTTGGCTTTGTCTTTGCCTTTATACACCATCAAAATGGGGCTAGCAGACTTGGCCTTCTTCATGTTGATTTTGGCCGTTCTCAACATACCTAGTAGCTCGGGCAGTGTCTTATCTATCTCATTCATGTTATAGCTTAAGATAAACTGCTCATAACTATCCGACAACGATTGCAGGATCAGATCAGTAGCCAGCTCTTGGCCAAAGGAAAACCCCAGTCTTTCAAGGTTCTCTATATACTCAATCATCTTGAGTACTTGAGTCCCAACTAGGTCTCGAGCTACCATATTGCACTTAAACAATATCCTGGATATGTCAAACCTCTCTTACCGAGCTTGCCCTTGAAATATTTTCTTAAGGTGCTCGATTATCTTATAAGTCCACATATTCTAATATTGCTTCTAAAGCTCAGAGTTCGTGGTGATAAGCATGAGACATTCGACATCCAGGGAGTTGTCGCCATACTTTTTATAAGCATCTTTATCTGCACGAGATGCAATGGCAGCCGGCTCCACAAGGGGTCTTCTTCCAAGACATAGAGCTCACACTCTTGCCTCAGAACAATTCTCAGGTTCCTGTTCTAGCTTAGGAAATTTGTCTCGCTCAGATTATCCTTCTCAAGAATAGCTCTCAAGGATAGGGTGGAGTGCGATACACTTGCTATGGAAATTCTACAAGGAATTTATGCAAAGTAAAATTTAGTATTATATTTAAAAATATATTTTATATTTTAATATGGACTTTAATTAAAAGAACTCCCACTATTTTAATCAAATTAATAACCCTCAATATCAATTCGGAAAGTTTATGCGAGCTACTCTCTAGTGGACAAGATTCGTATTTCACCAACACCATAAGTCAGTTTTGGCTGATCACCCATAGACTGGTTATTTAGGTAGGAAATATTTGTCAATTGCATCATCATGCAACTCTTGTTTGGTTAGTGAAAAATTCTTTATCTGCATCCATCTGGTGTATGCCAACCTTATATCTCTAGGCACTCAACCTTTGAGGTCACATAGTTAAGTTGGACCCAATGCTGACAGTGAGATATCACAATTATCTGCTCACACCCTTATATAGATAAATTAATGCACCTTGTATTGGCAAGCTCATACTTCATCGATCGAGGCGGGAAGAGTGGCATCCATCGGAAGACATATGAATACTTAATATTGGGTTAAAAGATTTTATGATAATCGATTAACACTTAATCATGATTAATATTTAATCAATGTGTACATAAATAAAACAAAATTACATGATTCATATTCTAGAAACATCTCAGATGTGCACACAAAAAACTATCAATGCTTGATGTAAAAAGCGCTAAACCATAACATTTAGAACATTTTTAAATCTACAGATTTACTTGTATTGGACACAGGCACAAGCAATCTTCCTTATGACAGCAGACAAGCTTTTCCCTCATCATTGAATTCAAAATTCAAGATAGAATTTGGTTTCACAAACCACATGAAGAGACGGTTACTACAAAGAGAAAAGCAATTCTGAAATATGGAAATCACAGCAAATCACGGGCGTTCCTAGTGGGGTTCCAAGGGGATGCGCCCCTCGCAGGGTCTTAGGGGCAGAGCCCCTAACGGGGTCCAAGAGGCAGCGCCCCTAGCGGTGGTATCACTAACTGATTAGCGAGCAGGGTGCAGAGCGGAGCCCCGACCAAATTATGAGAAAAAACATCACCAGTGCAATGGAGAAGATCATCAACATTTGATGTTCCAAGAATAAATCTAGACATTTAGAACAATTCTAAATCTCCTGATTTACACACACTAGATCTGCAACCTATTTTGATAACATTGTTGGGTTTTATATACTAGAGTGAACGGCACATCATATGTGCACAGCGGGATAAGCATACAAGAACAACCCAAAAAAGTAAAGCATCTTGCGATCTCCATGAATCGAGAAATAAAAGTATACAACAAGACATTGTACTTGAGAGGGATTGAGTCTTTACTCAACCAAGATGCTCCAGTGATCCAGTCCAAAAATAGGCGGCTGAGTCCACACAGAAATAGATCTGTGACTCTACACGTATCCACACAAGCAGTGGAGAACCCCAATATCTTGTCCCACAAGAATCGGGTTGGTGAAGAACTGCTCTCTGCGTCTCCACGAATTGCTAGATTCGTTTCCAGGAGATGAAGCGATAAGAAGAAGTCACGACGGGATGTAGAGCAAGTGACAGCTTCAGAAGCACGCACTTCAATTACACCAACAGGAAAACCTTTTTCCAAGTCTATTTATATACATGGATAACAAATAGACAAAAACCATCTTAGAAGTCCGCCAGAACTAAACATGCGTCGACATATGTCGACTTGCACTCGACGTGCGTCGATAAGAACTCGACGCAACGTTGAGATTCACTTGACATCATTCGACGCAACTGAGTCGACACGCAGTTGACGCACCTGTGTCGAGTAGAACTCGACGTTGCGTCGATTTCTACTCGGCGTAATGTCAATAAAGAACTTGCTTTGACATTGAGCTTGGTTGCGTCGACATCTAGTCGATGTACGTCGATACGTACTCGACATGCTTCAAAACACACTCGACGCTACCCGTCAGTATACTTTATGTCATAAGAGTTATTCTCTACTCACATCTCATATGAGTGATGCCAACACAATCCTTCCTCCAACTTCCTCAAACACTCTTATGTGCAACCCTATAGGCTCAAATCGCGTTGTCAGTGAAACTAACTATTTGATTACTTCTAGATCACCATAAGAACACCAACAGATTTTTCATATTTTTTTGTATAAGTATTTTGCCTTGTTGTTGAGAAATCATTAATTTCTATTACTCATATTTTGCAGTACGAAGGGTGGTAGTACAAATATATTTTGCATATGTATTTGTTTTTGCTTATATTATGTTAATATTCATGTTACAATTCAATTAAAATCTCTTTTAATTCAAATATTAAGTGTGGTGCATTTATCTCAGTTGCGGTGTGATTAACAATTTGCGGCATCTTTAATAATATATGAAAAAATGTTGTCTTTAACAAAGCGGTGCAACTAGCCAAAAGTGCGATGCTTTTAACAATTCCCAAGAAAAATCATAAAAAAACATCGTATTTTTAATTTTGTGAACCGTCTGATCATACGATCAGATGGCCCACGGATCTTTCCTACCTTCCTCTAGGCGGGCTGTCAGTTTTAGTCTCTCTCTCCAAGTAAGACCAACCGCAAGCCACTAGGAAGAAGAAGGCTAGGTTCTCTCTCTATAAGGAAGAACTTCTCTCTAGATCCGTCGTCGTCTCATACTTTTGTTCTCGGCGCTATTTCATGGCTCTATCTTGTAGCCATCGTCGAGGGCTAACACCTGGTTTGGTTTATTCATTGAGGTGGATCTAACAAGAGGGCGTAGAAGCTGCCGAAGATTTGACTGATTCAAGGTTTTTTTTTTTGTTTTGATTTGGACAGTTTAGGATTGGCCTTTCTCTGGATGTCTTTTGTATGTCTGTATACCTATACGTATGCCTTTGTGTATAGTCTGAGGGGTTGTAGTGGACAAACATTTTATTTATAAGCATGCATTATTTTGTTTTGTTATTTTGTTGTTCTTTATGGTTGTTCTAAGCATCTTCGTTGTTGAAGCCAAAAAAATCTTGACTCAAAAATTTCGATCAATGCAGCCTAAGGTTACTGATCCTGCGCTCAGGGTTGACGGCCTGACGGGCAAAGACTAGCTGGCGACTTGTCTCTTCGTAGAAAGGATCCAAAAGCTCAGTTGTACGTCCAAGGAAAGAGATGGTCAAGATTTGTTCAATATTTCGAAGTCCATATTCATATACCCCTGGGGTCTTATTTATAGAAAAATCCTGGGGAAGCGGGTCTCTGGGCAAGGAGACCCAGCCCTACAATTATCAGATGCATCCTTCTAGCGACTTGACTCGATTGCTGGCGAGTATCGTCTAGCGATTATCTGTGATACTCGGTATGCTTGGCGTAGTGACTGGTCGGAGCTCGTCTGCTGGGCGAGTATATTAACCATTTTAATGATGAATGTCCTACTGGAGACAGTGGGCATAACTCTCGTGGCCCATCTTATGGAGCACCGTTTTCTTACAGTTTTTTCAAGAACTGAAGGGCGACAAGCCTCTGTTGGGTACATTTGACACAATGTATTTGATTTGAAGAAGCCCTTTCAACTCAATGATATACACAAGTATGTATTTGATGTATGTTTCAGTTCATGAATGTAGGTTGCCTATGTCATATTGATTGGACAGGTGATCCAAGCTATATTGACAGGTGGACTCAAAGAAGCTGACTGGAAAGACAGAAAATTGCATAAGTCCAAAAGCGTCGAGTGAAGCAAGTTCACTCAACGACATACAGTTAAAAGTACTGAGTGAAGTCAGGACAGACAACGCCTAGCAAGTTGCAGTGCAGAGAAATTGCTAAGTATAAAAGTGTCGACACACTTCAACTATGTTGACACCTTTGCAAGAGCTGTATCGAGACAATTCTGTTATCTCGACACTTTGAAAATCAAGACAAATGTGTCGAGACAAGTCAGATATCTCGACACCTTAAGACAGTAGTGTCGAGACAATACAATTGTCTCGACACAATGAAGACTGAAGTATAAAATTAAAGATGTCAACACCCGGCAGACTAAAGTGTTGAGACAATTCAACTGTCTCGACACAGTAAAGAATTAAAACAAGTGCTGACACCCGGTAGACAATTGTGTCGAGACAATTCAACTGTCTCGACACAGTGCAGATTTAAAGATGTCGACATAGTCGACAGTTGTGTCGAGACAAGTCAACTGTCTCGACACCTTCAAGTTCAGACTGAAAATTCAACTGAGTAATATTGTGTCGAGACTGCTAAGATGTCTCGACACCTTCTAAAGAACACTAAGTAATACTGTGTCAAGACATTTGGGACATCTCGACACTTATGATTCTGAAGATGTACAGAGTCAACACAGAAGTGTCAAGTCAAGTCAGAAATATCATATCGGAAACTATTTGAAAGAAGACTTAAAGTATGATGGCGTAATGATGACGTCATCAATCAGAAGCCAACAACCCGTGAAGGCTATAAATAGAGGGGTCGTGTAACATCCTGATTTTTATTGGGACACCAAAACCTTAGTGGGCCCAATAAAAGTGACCCGAACCCCTACCCGCGACCTGATAGGAGGTAACCCTAAGAAGGAAATGGAGCTAGAGAACTCTGATTTGAGTTCTGTCAGTTCCTGTGGACTCGTATAGTTAATACGAGCGCATCGAAACTCGTTCCGTTGGACCCCGAGGTCATATGGTGGATATGACCATTCCTCGTAAAATGTTGCGAAGAGAAGATTTTGAATATCGGTCTGGAGAACTCCGATTTGAGTTTTATCAGTTCCTGTGGCCCCGTATAGTCAATACGAGCACATCGAAACTCATTGTGTCGCAATCCGAGGTCTAACGACGAATGTAGACATTTTGACAGTTTTAGTGCGTCGCGACGCGCAGATTTTGGACTTTTACCGAACGAACACCGATTCGACCCCGGTCAGTGGCATTGGACTCATATGATCGATACAAAGTCAACAGAAGTTGTCCCGGTCAATTTCGATATGAGTAGTCAACCCGTGGTCAAATCAAGCATAATCGTGCACCGAAAAGCGTGCACACACAAATTATGACGCGACACCCTAACTTTGACCCAACTCCTGATGTCTTGGACCCACTTTGACTTTGACGAGTATGGGGACCCACGCTAGGGCTGACTTTGGTCAAATACCCCTAAAAAATCCTAATCTTTTGAATTTTCCAAAAAGAGGCACACACCTCCTCCTCATTAATGATCTAAGGCCCTTCTCCCCCTCGCCCTTGGGCCACCAATCAGCAAGTTTGCAAGAAGGAAGGCCATGGGCCAAGATTGGCCCAATCCCTCCTTACCCCTCCTTCTTCCCTCTCCTTAGGAACCAAAGCCTAAGCCCACTTAAGGCTAACCCATAGAGGAGGTCCTTCCGACTCTTGGCCTACTATGAGGAGCCACGTGTTCAACCAAGTGGAGGAGAGGAGCTCCTCCACTCTCTCCATCTCGGTTTAATCCCATACTGGGGAAGTGAGGGGTGAGGCTACCCCCTCGAGCTATAAAAGCCCTTGCCCGGCCTGCTTTCCCCCACACCAACCCACATGAGCCCAGGGCACCCTCACCTGAGTCCCAGCTCGTCGGAAAATTTTCCACCACCCAAGCTTTCCACCGCCTCCAATGGCAACTTGGCTCTGGCCGTCCCAAGCTATTCCAGGCCAAATGGAACCTTCTCCCCTCTCCCTTCCCTATCCTTGTAACGTTTTGCATGCGCCTCCCGACGGCCAGAGTGCCGCCAGCACCACCCGAGCCAAGCTCTAGGTCGGGTGGTGGCTGCAGGAGGTTAGCCCCTCCCAGTGTCGGTAGTGGCGCTGAGAAAGGGTTAAACCGCAGGGGATGACATTCCCAGGTGGAAGAAGGTCGGGGTGCCGCCGGAAATGCTGCTCTGGCGGTACCTGAGAAACAGATATTCCCTTCGTTTTAGCTCTAACGGCGGTCGGCGGCGACTGGTCTCCGGGCCACCACCGGAGAGGAGCCCTTCCCCCGGCGCGCCGGCCGGGGGTGGTTGCATAACCGGGATCAGCACCGGAGAGGCAGGGTGACACGATGGCGTTGGGAACAGAGACACTGCCACCCTGCTCTCGGGATGATAATTTCAGGCGGTGGCCGACGGTGGCAGGCCGCCAGACCATCGCCCAGAAGTTCGCCGGCCCCCGACGAGTCGATCGGGGGTGGAGCTAGCGTCCGGCGGTGGCAGAGGGCCACCTCCTTCTCCGGCGAGAGAGATCTCTGTTGTTCATCTCACGAAATGAGATGAACAGTTGTGATAGCCTTAATTCCCTCCCCCGCCTCCTCTTTTGTGCCCCCCACAGTGGATCCGTGTCCAATCTGCTGTGGGTAAATGTTGGCAGTTTTCCCCGTCCGACACAATCCTGGCTGCAAGGTGGGGCCTTGATTTGCTATATACAGATTAACAATCATGGGAACATAAAAGTTGTTCCCCTTGACAAGGGCTTTCTCAACAAAAAATTTTGAGAATTTTTGAAAATGATTTTGTATTTTTAAAAGCCTAAATAAAATTTATTTTGCCAAAATAAAGGCCCAAAATAGCTCGGAAAATTATGAAAAAAAAATTTCGTCTAATTTTATACCCCATTAGAGGTTGTATTAAAATTTGGGGGCATGGTGATAATAATTGATATTTTCCCCAATTTCTGGGATCCTAGGGTCGCGCTCGTAATTTATTTCGCTCTTTTTCCTCAGAAATGAAAATTGGAACGCGTGACCACCCTCCCTAATTTGAATACTAAATTCTAATTACCTCATCGACGAGAGTGGTCGAGGCAATTGGCCAAGATCTGAATGTTTTCGAGATTTCGTGGAACCGCTGAGCGCCTCGACCCTCAGGTAGTTTGGGTAGACTCGAAAAGTAGGGTATAAGTCGCGAGTTGCTAATTATTCTCGACAAATAATAAAGGGGTAACTCCTAAAAATCCTTTGATCAGATTAAGCCGTGAACTAAAAAGGCACAACCAAATTATCAGATCTTAATAATGGGTGTAACCCAAGGAAATCTTGAAAACTGAGAAGGAACTGAATACACCTCCTGAGAACGGAGATGAAACTGAAGCCTCCTGAACGCAGTGATTGGGCTACTAACAATTTTCTTTATGATTATTCCAGTCTTGCACTGCTCCAGTTCCTTTAATTATTTCAGTTCAGTACTTTCAATTCAGTTCTACTACAGTCCTGTACTAGTCAAGTTCAATTCAGTACTTTCAATTCAGTTCTACTCTAGTCCCGTACTAGTCAAGTTCAATTTAATACTTTCAATTCAGTTCTACTCCAGTCTCGTACTGGTCAAGTTCAATTCAGTACTTTCATTTCAGCTTTACTCTAGTCCCGTACTTGTCAAGTTCAATTCAGTACTTTCATTTCAGTTCTACTCCAGTCTCATACTAGTCAAGTTCAATTCAGTACTTTCATTTCAGTACTACTCTAGTTTTGTGCTGGTCACATTTTATTCCAACACTCTAATTATGCAGCTTATATTATCAGTAGTTTTAGTTACCGCATTTTCATTACTGCAATTTACTATTATAAGCACGGGTCATGCTTTGACGAGCAGCCATCCGTTAAGGTCGAGCCTTAGTTGGGGATAACCGGAGTTGAGGTGTTCTCCAGGTTTAGCCCCAAATAAAGTGCTCTCATGCTCCTTGTCGAAAGTTGAGCTGAGCATTACTGCCTGAAGATTGAAACATAGTAGGGCAAACCGCCATAGACCTGGTGCATGCTAGCAAAAATTGACTGTTTGATTGCTTGTAAATTGCTTGCGGTGAACTGTGGTGGGTCAGTCTCTTCTACAGACCGTTCATATCGGTGTGGGAAGGTCGACGACTCAAGACGAGATGGAGATGGGTACCACGGGTGACCGGCCATTATGTTTTCCCTGTTGGGTTTTCCTCTGCTGGTTCGCCAAAATATTGTATCGTTGGATGTCACTCACATCCAATAGTACACGGGATTGTACGTTGGGACCTGGGGCTGTGCAGTACGACCACCCCCAGAAGTGGTAGGACTGGTCGCTGTCACCGACAGCCACATCGGTGAGGCCCGCTACCCTGCTGGAACAGAATTGGTACATACTATGTCGACATAGGATATGTGTGCGCGGTTGTGAATGCCTGCGACATAGGATATGTGTGCGCGGCTGTGAATGCCTGCGATAGAATATGTGTTCGCGACTATGAATACCTGCGATAGGATATGTGTGCGCGGCTGTGAATACCTGTGACATAGGATATGTGTGCGCGGCTATGAATGCATATGACATAAGATATGTGTGTGTGGTTGTGAATGTCTGCGATAGGATATGTGTGTGCGACTGTGAATGCTTGCGATAGGATATGTGTGTGCGGTTGTGATTGCCTGCGACATAGGATATGTGTGCACAGCTGTGTATGCCTGCGACATAAGATATGTGTGCGCGGTTGTGAATGCTTGCGATAGGATATGTGTGTGCGGCTGCAAATGCTTGCGATATGATATATGTGCGTGGATATGAATGCCTGCGATATAGGATATGTGTGCGCGACTATGAATGTCTGCGACATAGGATATGTGTGTGCGGTTGTGAATGTCTGCGATAGGATATGTGTGCGCGACTGTAAATTCCTGTGATAGGATATGTGTGCGTGGCTGTGAATGCCTACGACATAGGATATGTGTGTGCGACTGTGAATGCATGCGATAGGATACAGGTTGTGAATACCTAATGTATGTATATGCTAGTAGAGCCCTTATTATAACTGATGTTATTGTTGCTGTCATTTCAGTTATATTATGTTGCTCTTCCTTTCTCGTTGCTCCTAGCTTAAAAATATGAAATGTTGTACTAACTCTCTCTTGATTCGGTTATTGTTGGGTAGGTGTGTGCTCTTCCCCAGGATATGGATCCAGGGAGGAGATTTGTTTCCACTTAGCCCTATGACTAACAGTTATTTAAACAACCATTCACAGGAAACGAAGCAACGTAGGGACCCCCTGTCGCATGAGAATGCGCAAGAAGTTAGGACTACTCGAGCAGAAGAACCACTGACGTCTTCACAGTTTCGAGACGTGAGTACCATCGAGCAGGATAGGGAGAGAGAGTGAGGAGTTATATGTAGAACTTGTACAGCCTGCGGGCTTATATAAGAACATAGGCTATGACCCTAGTGCTCATGTAAATATATATGATGTTATATATATATATATATATATATATATATATATATATATATATATATATATATATATGATAGTGTTTTCCTGTTAATGCTTCCGCAAATCTCTGATGTGTTGTGAATGTTATGATTCTAGCCGAGCAAGGCGGCCAACTAGTGCTTAGATAAGGTGGATCGTTACCCCTAGGGAGCACTTGGTGGACGTCTTGGGCAAGTAGTACACCCCCAGCCCGACCCGAGCAAAGGTTGGGTGGCACTACAAATGGATTAGTGCCATCACGATTCGTCCTTGTAGAGTAGTCTCAGGATCCCTCTGTCCCTCACTTCGTTCCTTAGTTCTGGACGAACCTTGCAGCAGAAGCCTGGTGGACCCTTGTGTATAGGCTTAGGGATTCTAGACTGTACGATAGTATGCCCTTACACCATTATTTCCGCTTCGTCAGTCATTTTTGCAAATTTTCCCTACTTTTGCAAAGTACTAACACTCTTTCCTGTTACTTCTCCAGATTCTGGAGTACAGTAACGGGGGATCCTCTTCCAAAGGATATGTTCTCGCCACCCCACCTCTAGACCTGGTCGCCCATACGGCTGTACCATTTTTCGAGACTGACTTGGGGCATACATTAATAGCCGTCCTGGCCACCTTCCGGACAGGCTTGGCACAGCCACCACAAGAGATGATGACACCTACCGATTTGTTGACGACTTTTCAAGGATTGATGCCTCCCACTTTTGGAGGCACAGAGACTTCCATCCAGGCAGAGGAGTGGGCAGAGCATGTAGAGGAGTTGCTAGTAGGCATGGTGTGCCTATCAGTAGCTGGAGTTTCACTGGTAGTGACCTTGTCAAAGGGATATGCGAGGGACTAATGGAGAGCGGTCAGACGCTCGTTTTTAAGAGGATGTCCGTTGAGCGCTATCCTATGGGGAGAGTTCTCGGAGTCCCTACTAGAGTTCTTTATTACAGACACGGATCGAGCTATTTTTCAGGAGAGGTTCCTGCACATCTGATAGGGTGACCGGATGGTGTCAGAGTACGAAAGAGAGTTCATACACCTAGCATGCTTTATTGGGAACTTGGCTGCCTCCAACAGGGATAGAGCTTCCCGTTTCTACCGGGGCCTATGAGATGACCTGAGGCTGACCCTAATTATGATCTCTCAGTCTACCTTCTACACCATAACTAATCACGCAGTAGCGTTAGAGTTAGACCAGTGGATGGTAGCCCAGCAACACAGAGGACAGGTCGAGAACCCTAGAGGTCTTAGACGAGACAGAGGAGCTACTCCCCACCGACGGGATAGAGAGCATATGCAAAGAATCCGCAGACAGCCTTATAGGCACCCACCATCACCCCTAACACCCCCAGCATCGCAGCAGGACGTCAGACCAGCTCCAGCACCACAGCTCGCGCTAGTTGTCCGACGTGTCATTCCCTTCGCAGAGAACTGCTTCTTGTGTCAGCAGCCAGGGCATATGAGGGCCTTCTCCCCAAAGGAAATAGGAAGGCCAGGACTAGGAGCTGTGAAGGGTGGGCAACCAGTACGGGGACAGGGCCAGAAAGGCCGTAGAGGCAGAGCTAGCAGGAGAGGCCAACATGGCCAAGAAGCTCCCTTGGAGGCCTATACACTAGATCTGCAGCACGGACCAGCCCCCGATGTAGTGATAGGTATATATGTTAAACAATAAAGACATCAGATGCTGCTACTTATGCTATACTAGATATATATGAATACCTACATCTTGTATATTAATATATGGTATATATACTCCCTATATTGTCAGGAATTCTGTTGGTAGGAGGACACCTTGCCAAGACCCTCTTTGACACTGGAGCAACGCACTCCTTCGTATCCCACGATTTTATTGTGACTAAGGAGAATGTTGTTCGCTCATCCGAACTGTTTATACGAATCCGTCTACCGGATGGATCAGACATGACGTCAACGGAGAAATGCTCATTCCAGGCTGTACTAGGGGACGTGGAATTTGAGGTCTATGCGACAATCTTGGCAATAATCGGATTTGATATTATACTGGGAATGGACTGGCTAGCCGAGCACAAGGCGCAAATAAATTATTCAACGCGAGAGATCCGACAGCAGAACCCAAACGGTCAAGACGTTACGTTGACAGGTGTACCCTATATCTCTCATATTATTTTGACTTCTGCGTAGATTATGAGATCAGTTCGACAGAAGGATGAGGTGTACCTTATTTACTTCGAAATGGAGGACAAAACTCAAGTTCTTGCCAAGGTCCCAGTAGTATGCGACTTCCCAAACATTTTCCCGTAGTCCCTCCCAGGATTGCCACCACAGCGATAAGTTGACTTTCAGATAGAGCACGTGACCAGAGCTCGACCAGTGTCCCGAGCACCCTACCGGATGGCCCCAAGAGAACTGGCTGAGTTAAAGATTCAACTATAGGAGTTAATAGATGCTGGATTCGTTCGCCCAGTTCCTCGCCCTGGAGAGCCCCAGTACTGTTCGTAAAGAAGAATGACGGGACATTACGTCTGTGTATAGACTACCAGGAGTTAATTAAGCTTACAATACGAAATACATACCCCCTCCCAAGGATCGAAAAATTGTTCAATCAGCTGCAAGGTGCATCTGTGTTTTCCAAAATGGACCTGAGATCAGGCTACTACCAGCTTCGGATCCGGGAGGAATACATCCCCAAGACTACCTTCAGCTCCTGTTACGGCCTTTACGAGTTCTTAGTGATGCCTTTCGGGCTCACGAACGCACCCTCCGCCTTCATGGACCTAATGAATAAATTCTTCGAGCCTTTCCTAGATCACTTCGTGATCGTCTACATTGACTATATTTTGATCTACTCGAGAAACAAGGCAGACCATACTAGACACCTGCAAATGGTGCTACTGAAACATCGAGAGCACTCCCTCTTCACCAAATTCAGTAAGTGTGAGTTCTAGTTAGAAGAAGTCGAATTCCTGGGCCACACTGTAAACAAGAAAGGGGTAGTAGTGGATCAGGCCAAGATCCAGGCAGTGCAAAACTGGCCACCGCTCAGAATAGCGGCAGATATCTAAAGCTTCCTTGGTCTTGTCAGGTATTATAGGAAGTTTATAGAAGGTTTCTCCAAGATTGCATTACCCCTCACCGCCCTTACTAGGAAGGATGTTACTTTCCGATGGACACCAGAATGCGAGATTATGTTCATCGAGTTGAAGAAGCGGCAGACTTCTGCACTAGTCCTTACGATCCCCGCAGGGACTGAGGGATTCCAGATCTACACTGATGCCTCCCTGAAGGGATTATGAGTTGTTCTGATGCATCACGGCAAGGTGATGACCTACGCAGATGCCAATTGAATTTGCACGAGTTGAACTACACGGCTCATGATCTAGAATTAGGCGTTGTCATCTTTTCCCTTAAAAATTGGAGGCACTACTTGTACGGGGTGTGAGATCTTCTCCAACCACAAGAGCCTCAAATACATCTTCACTCAAAAAGATTTTAACCTCTAACAGCGCCGATGGTTAGAATTCTTGTGTGATTATGACTTCGCTCTCCAATATCACCCTGGGAAGGCTAATAGAGTTGTCGATGCTTTAAGCCGCTAGTATTCGGTAGCTGGGAGTTGGATGGAGCAAATCCCAAAAAAGGTTGTTTCATTCTTTGATAGACTTGGAAATTACCCTAGTTTCCTGAAGAAATCTGGAGGAATACCATGCACAGCTATATTGGACGGAGATCCAATGCGACATCTGGGATCGGATACGAGAGGCCCAGAAGATTGATCCAGAGGTAGTTCCGATCATCTGATCTCTGTAAGGTGGGGCACAAGAGGATTATAATCTACATAACGGGATCCTGCAATTCAAGCATCACATATTTGTCCCCTCTACCGGAGGAATTCGTGAAGAGATTCTACAAGAAGCGCACCAGTCAAGGTATTCCATCTACCCTGGTGTGGTTAAAATGTATGTTGATCTGCGTAGGACCATTTACTAGCCTGGAATAAAAAGAGACGTCACAAACTTTGTGGCCTAGTACCAGTCCTGTCAAAGGGTTAAAGCTGAATGTCGCAGCCCAGGAAGCCTGATGCATCCCCTGTCGATACCCGAATGGAAATTTGAGGACATTTCTATGGACTTTGTCCACGGATTACCTCGATCCCGTGTTGGAAATGACTCCATATGATTGTTGTGGATCAACTTACTAAGGTAGCGTGGTTCATTCTAAACCGACAAGGAGACAGAGTTGATATTCTGGCATGGTTGTTCTTGGAGCAAGCAGTCTGATTCCACTGAGTACTAAAGTCCATTGTGTCGGATCGTGACGGATAATTCACATCCAAGGAATGGAGACGGGTGCAGGCATACTTCGAGACCAAGTTGGCCTTTAGCACTGCCTTCCACCCTCAGACAGATAGACAAATGGAAAGGACGAATCGGACGATGGAGGATCTACTTCGACTTTGCATAGTGGAGCACAACGAACCGTGGGAGCATATATTACATTTAGTCAAATTTTCTTACAATAATAGCAATCAGGTTAGTATCAAGATGGCTTCGTACGAGGCATTATATGGTAGACGTTGTCGAACCCCGTTGACTTGGGCTCAGGAAAAGGACCCAGAAGCCTTAGGAGTGGCTTATATTGACGACACTACGACAGTGATATGGCAAATCCAGGAACGGATGTGGGAGGCGCAGAGCCAGCAGACCAAGTATTATGATGCGCTATACCGACCAGAGTAGTTCAACGTGGGGGAAATGGTGTTTCTAAAAATTAAACTCATGCATGGTGTCTCCCACTTAAGAAAGAAGAAGAAGCTGGATCCCCGCTATTTGGACCCCTATCAGGTGATAGAGCGTGTTGGCCCTGTTGCCTATCGATTAGCCCTGCCCCCAGAATTGGGAAATTTTCTTGATGTGTTTCATGTCTCTTCCTTGAGACGAGTCCTCTGACAACCAGAACAACATCTTCTTACACCTCCAGTATATCTACAGTCGGATAGATCCGTCCAGCTCAAACCAGTCAGAATAATGGATCACAAAGTGAAGACCTTGCACAACAAGACCATTCTGATGGTCAAGATATTGTGGTCAAAGTACGGACGAGATGAGTTTACATGGAAACCTAAAGCACTTTTCCGAGAACAACACCCCAAGCTCTTTCCCCAGGTATGTTACTTTTTCCCCTACTTCGAGCACATTTTTGGGGACGAAATCCTTTTATTTTTATTGGATTGTAACATCCCAACTTTTATTTGGCCACCAGAACCCTAGTGGGCCCAATAAAAGTGACATGAACCCCTACCCACGACCCGGTAGGAGGTAACCCTAAGCGGCAAATGGAGCTAGAGAACTCCGATTTGAGTTCTGTCAGTTCCTGTGGCCTCGTATAGTTAATACAAGCGCATCGGAACTCGTTCCGTTGGATCCCGATGTCATATGGTGGATATGATCATTCCTCGTAAAATGTTGCGAAGATAAGATTTTGAATATCAGTCTGGAGAACTCTGATTTGAGTTTTGTTAGTTCTTGTGGCCTCGTATAGTCAATTCGAGCACATCAGAACTCGTTGCGTGGCAATCTGAGGTCTAATGACGAATATAGCTATTTTGACCGTTTTAGTGCGCCGCGACGCGTAGATTTTGGACTTTTACCGAACAAACACCGGTTCGATCTCGGTGAGTGGCATTGGACTCGTATGATCGATATAAAGTCAACAGAAGTTGTACTGGTCAATTTCGATACGAGTAGTCAACCCGTGGTCAAATCAGGCATAATCGTGCACCAAAAAGCATGCACACATAAATTATGACGCGACACCCCAAATTTGACCCAACTTTTGATGTCTTGGACTCACTTTGACTTTGACCAGCATGGGGGACCCACCCTAAAGTTGACTGTGGTCAAACACCCCTAAAAAATCCAAATCTTTGGAATTTTCCAAAGAGAGGCACACACCTCCTCCTTATTAATGGTTTAAGGCTCTTCTCCCCCTCACCCTTGGGCCACCAATCAACAAGTTTGCAAGAAGGAAGGCCATGGGCTAAGATGGGCCCAATCCCTCCTTACTCCTCCTTTTTCCCTCTCCTTAGGAACCAAGGCCTAAGCCCACTTAAGGCAAACCCATAGAGGAGGTCCTGCCTGCTCTTGGCCTACCAGTAGAAGCCATGTGTCTAGCCAAGTGGAGGAGAGGAGCTCCTCCTCTCTCTCCCTCTCGGGTTAATCCCACTCTGGGGAAGTGAGGGGCGAGGCTACCCCCTCAGGCTATAAAAACCCTTGCCCGACCTGATTTCCCCCACACCAACCCACTTGAGCCCAGGGCACCCACACCAGAGTCCCAGCTTGCCAGAAAATTTTCCACCACCCATGATTTCCGTCGCCTCCAATGGCAACTCGGTCGGGGCCGTCCCAAGCTCTTCCAAGATAGATGGAACCTTCTCCACTCCCCTTCCCTATCCTTGTAACGTTTTGCATGAGCCTCCCGGAGGCCGGAGCGCCGTCGGCACCACCCGAACCAAGCTTCAGGTTGGGTGGTGGTCGTAGGAGGTTAGCCCCTCCCAGCGTCAGCAGTGGCGCTAGGAAAGGTTTAAACCACCGGGGATGACATTCCCCAGTGGTAGAAGGCCAAGATGCCGCCGGAAAACGCCGCTTCGGCGGCACCCGAGAAACAGATATTCCCTCTACTTTAGCTCCGGCAGCGGGTGGTGGCGGCTGGACGTATGGCCCCCACCGGAGAGAAGCCCTGCCCCCGGCGTGCCGGCCCGAGGTGGTTGCATAATCGAGATCGGAATTTATTTCGCTCTTTTTCCTCAGAAATGAAAATTGATGTGCGCGACCACCCTCCCTAATTTGAATACTAAATTCAAATTACCTCATAGACGAGAGTAGCCGAGGCAAGTGACAAAGCTCTGAGCGTTTCGAGATTTCGTGGAACTGCTGAGCGCCTCGACCCTTGGGTAGTTTGGGCAGACTCGGAAAGTAGAGTACAAGTCGCGAGTTACTAATTATTCTCGACGAATAATAAAGGAGTAACTAATAAAAATCCTTTGATCTGATTAAGTCGTGAACTAAAAAGGCGCAACCAAGTTATTGGATCTTACTAATGGGTGTAACCCAAGGAAATCTTGAAAACTGAGAAGGAACTTAATATACCTCCTGAGAACGGAGATGGAACTGAAGCCTTCTGAATGGAGTGATTGTGCTACTAATCATTTTCTTTATGATTATTTCAGTCTTGCACTGGTCTAGTTCCTTTAATTATTTCAGTTCAGTACTTTCAATTCAGTTCTAATCCAGTCTCGTACTGGTCAAGTTCAATTCAGTTCTACTCTAGTCTCGTACTTGTCAAGTTCAATTCAGTTCTACTCCAGTCACGTACTAGTCAAGTTCAATTCAATACTTTCATTTCAGTTCTACTCTAGTCCCGTACTGGTCAAGTTCAATTCAGTACTTTCATTTCAGTACTACTCCAGTTTCATACTGCTCACATTTCATTCCAATACTCTAATTATATAACTTATATTTTCAGCAGCTTTAATTACCGCATTTTCATTACTGCAATTTACTATTATAAGCAAGGGTCCTGCTCTGACGAGCAGTCATCTGTTAAGGCCGAGCCTTAGTTGGGGATAACCGGAGTTGAGGTGTTCCTCCAGGTTTAGCCCCAAATAAAGTGTTATCATGCTCCTTGTCGAAAGTTGAGTTGAGCGTTACTGCCGAAGATTGAAGCATAGTAGGGCAGGCCGCCACAGACCCGGTGCATGCTAGCAAAAATTGACTGTTTGATTGTTTGTAAATTTCTTGCAATGAACTGTGGTGGGTCAGTCCCTTTTGCAGACCGTTCGTACCGGTATGGGAATGTCGATGACTCAAGGCGATAGGGAGATGGGTACCACGGGTGAACGACCGTTATGTTTTACCCCGTTGGGTTTTCCTCCGCTAGTCGGCCAAAATATTGTATCGCCGGATGTCGCTCACATCCAATAGAACACGAGGTTGTATGTTGGGGCCTGGGGCTGTGCAGTACGACCCCCCCCCCCCCCCGAAAAGTGGCAGGACTGGTCACTGTCATTGACGGCCACATCGGTGAGGCCCGCGGGGCTCGCTACCCTGCTGGAACAGAAGTGGTTCATACTATGTCGACATAGGATATTTGTGCGCGGCTGTGAATGCCTGCGACATATGATATGTGTGCACGATTGTGATTGCCTGTGATAGGATATGTGTGCACGACTGTGAATGTCTGCGATAGGATATGTGTGCGCGGCTGTGAATGCTTGCGACATAGGATATGTGTGCACCGCTGTAAATGACTGTGACATAGGATATGTGTGCGCGACTGTGAATGCCTGCGATAGGATATGTGCGCTCGGCTGTGAATGCCTTCGATAGGATATGTATGTGCGGCTGTGAATTCCTGCGACATAGGATATGTGTGCGCGGTTATGAATGCCTGCGACATAGGATATGTGTGTGCGGTTGTGAATGCCTGTGATAGGATATGTGTGCGCGGTTTGAATGACTTTGATAGGATATGTGTGTGCGGTTGTGAATGCCTACGACATAGGATATGTGTGCACGGCTGTGAATGCATGTGGCATAGGATATTTGTGTGCGGATGTGAATGCCTGTGATTGGATATGTGTGTGCGGCTGTGATTTCCTGTGATAGGATATGTGTGTGCGGCTGTGAATGCCTGCGACATAGGATATGTGTGCGCGGCTGTGAATGCATGTAATAGGATACAAGTTGTGAATATCTGATGTGTTGATGTGCTAGTGGAGCCCTTATTATAACTGATGTTATTGTTGCTGCCATTTCAGTTCTATTTTGCTGCCCCTCCTTTATCGTTGCTCCTAGCTTAAAAATATGAAATGTTGTACTAACTCTCTCTTGCTTTGGCTATTGTTTGGTAGGTGTGTTCTCGTCCCCAGGATATTGATCCAAGGAGGAGATTTGTTTTCACTTAGCCCTATGACTAATAGTTATTTAAATAACCATTCACAAAAAATGGAGCACCGTAGGGACCCCATGCTACATGAGAATGCACCAGCAGTTAGGACTACTCGAGCAGAAGCACCACTGATGTCTTCAGAGTTTCGAGATGTGAGTACCAGCAAGCAGGATAGGGAGAGAGTGAGGAGTTTTATGTAGAACTTGTACAGTATGTGGGCTTATATAAGAACATAGGCTACGACTCTAGTACTCATGTAAATATATATGATGTTATATATATATTTGATAGTGTTTTCCTGTTAATGCTTCAGCAAATCTTTGATGTGTTATGAATGTTGTGATTCTAGCCGATCAAGGTGGCTAACTAGTGCTTAGATAAGGTGGATCGTTACCCCTAGGGAGCATTGGGTGGACATCTTGGGCAAGTAGTACACCCCCCAGCCCGACCCGGGCAAAGGTTAGGGGCACTACAGGTCGTTTACATAGAAAATAACAATCAGAAATTCAAAAAATCACTTCTCTCATTCTAATTTCTTCCAAGTCAGGGGGGACGATAACCCCAAGAAGAAGGAAGACGAAGGTCTTCAAGAAAATCTTCTAATCCTTTCAACAAGTTGATCAGAGGATTAAGGTGGATCAATTCTACAAGTTCTTCAAGGAAATCAATCCGATCAACATCGAGAACTTACAGATCCAGTGAAGAATCATTTCAGCCAGCCTGTTCATTAAGAATCTATCATTTGTTGTTGAATTGAAGAATCTGAATTCTCAGATAAGTTAGATTACAGAATTGGTGTTTTTTGAGATTTTTTTTTTCTTATTTACCTCTTAATTTTGTAAGATCTCTTTGAGATTTGAGTGGGTAGGAGATAAATTCTCTTAGTTGTAAGCCTAATTTATAAAGGCTGAGGTAGGGTTCTTGAGGGACCTGAGGTAGGTGATTTGTGTGGGATCACTGAGGTGTAAGCTTGTATTATAAAGGCTGAGGTAGGGTTCTTGAGGGACCTAAGGTAGGAGATTGGGTGGATCTCTGAGGTAGGACCTGTTGGTCTGAGTGTAGGTTTCTAAACAAAAACTGAGCCTGTAAGATCTTTTGATCTGAGTTGAAGAGGAGGAGATATAACCTTCTCTAGCACATTGCTAGTGAGGAAGAAGGGGGAAAGTGGATATACCCTAGATAGGGGAACCACTATAAAATTTCTGTGTACTGTGGATTGCTTGTGTTGTGTTCTATGGATTGCTTGTGTTGTGTTCTGGTAAAGTTTATTTTTCATGTTTTTGCTGAATCTTTAGTTTAAGTAACAAAGAAATTAAAAATACCTATTCACCCCCCCCCCTCTAGGTGATTAACTACCTATAGATTTTTATTTCAAATGATATCAGAGGTAGGTTATTCAAAGAAAGACCTAACAGTCGAAAAAGATCCTAAGGGGAGGTTGAAATATATCAGATCTAATGGCTTCTGAATCTCACAGAGAACTCAGTTATATGAAGCTTCCTATACATACAAAGGATAACTTTGTGATTTGGAAGCAAAGGGTGAGATTGTTTATGGAGGCATCAGATCCAAGAATCTTTGTCATAGTACAAGAAGGACCATATATTCCCCTAAAAGTATCTATCTTAGATGCAAATGTGCAAACCCCTAAGAAACTGTCTGAGATGACAAAGGATGAGGTGGTTCTTGCTACCATGGATAAAAGAGCACAAAATATAATTGTCAGTGCAATGATAATTCAACCTTTCAGAACTTAGTACACTGTAAAATATCCAAGGAGATGTGGAATACTCTAATAGTCTATATAGATGGCACTGAAGAAGTCAGAGATGATAGAAAGTCTCTACTCAACCAGCAGTATGAGGCATTCAGGCAAGGAAAGATTGATTATATAGAACTTTATTATGAAAAGTTCTTTAGAATAGTCAATGACTTAATGAATTATGGCAGAAAATTCTCAAACTATGAGCTTAATGACAAATTTCTGAGATCCCTAAATAAAGAATGAGATATAAAGATTTGTGTTGTATAAGAAATGGGGAATCTGAGGAACATGTTATCCCAGGATTTGTATGGGAAGCTGTTGTCATATGTGCTTCAATTAAATTCTAGAAAAGCTGAAGATGAATCTGCTAGAAGTTTAAATCAGACCAGCTCTGTGGCTTTCAAAGCAGACACATCAAAGAAGTCTAGAAGAGAAATTTCATCATCACCAAGAAGGGATGAAGATACAGTTAGCACTGGGACTAGTTCTTCATCAGAAGAATTGTCAGATGGAGAATTTGCAATGTTCACCAGGCAATTCAAGAATATGATGAGAAGAAGGAAGCAATGGAACAAGAAGACAACATCTGGTCTAAGTTCCAGTAAAAATAAAGATAAACACAGAAACAAATCTATGATTAGGTATGATACAAACCAGGATAAACAAATTAAGACTGACATTATTTGTTATTGCTGTAACAGACCTTGACATGTCATTGTTGACTGTCCAGTAAAAAGGAAGGAGAATAGGAAGTCCAAGGAAAAGAAGTTCTATAAAGACAAGAAATCAGAAAAGGGTCTGATGACAAATAAGCAAAAGACTTTATCTGATAGTGATACTGATTCAACTGAATCAGAAGAAGAACATGTACACATTGGACTGTTCTCCTATGAAGAGGAATTCATCAGAGAGGTCATATACAAGGGCAATAACTCCACAACTTCATCACACCATGGTGACTCTGAAGATGATATGGAGGTTAACTTGATGACACTGTATGATGATCCAGAAACAGAAATTCTTGACTGTTAGGATACTCAGGTAATCTATGATAATTCTATTTGTTCTAAAACTTCTGTTTATGAGACTGGGGATGAGTCAGACTCATATAACTCAAATTTTAGGTCACATAAGTCCAACACTGAGACTGAACTGCAACAACTCACAGTTAAATTTAGAAAACTGCTAGAGGCTCTTGTACAGAGCAAAAAGCTTGTCAAAGAACAATCCATTGAGATTGCATCACTAAGAGGTCTTAAGTTCCATCATGAGATGGCTACTCAGAAGATTGGTCTTCAAAGTTCAAAGTTGGCTAAGCTAACTAAGATCATTGGTGATCAAATCATGTTGCTAAAACAAAAGGATGCAACCATTCAGGAATTAGAACTCAAACTCCTGAATGAGAAAAGACTTATTCAGCTATTTTTTAAAGCTAAAACTGTGCTCCCCATTATAGATACCTTCTCAAGAACTCCTGGAAATGGACTTGGTTATGTTAAACCTAAGAGAAGAAGAGGCAAAAAGCTGACAGGATAAAAGGGTCCAGTCATCCCACTACCTGTGTTTCAGACTAAGGGAAAAAAATCCAAAAGTCTGAACCAGTTGGACCATACTCATATGTGAATAGGAAAGCTATTCCAAATGTGCTTGCTCCAAGGAGGACTATTGTGATTGAGAGGCAAAACAACCATTTTGCTCCCAGTTAAAATATAACTGTCAAGTTTGCTGATTCCTGTCCTAAGGAATGTCAACATAAAGTTCCTACTGTTCCTCCAAATTGGAGGTACAACAAATAGAAGTGTTGGTGCTGTGGAAAGATTGGACACTTTGCCCTAGACTGTTGGTTCAATCACACTGTGTCTCATGGGCAGAAAATGTTCCCAGCTAAGAAATTTTCAGGTGGTCTCATTGGAGACACAACTAATAAGCACCTAGGACCCAAGACAGTTTGGGTTCCTAAGGATAAATTCTTATTTTGTAGGTATGTCCAAGCACCAGTGATAGACCCATCTGACACTTGGATAGTGGATGTTTCAGACACATGACTGGAACAAAGAGTAATTTGAGGGAGTTTATTCCAGTAAAGGATGGACCAAAGGTGATCTTTGGTAGAACTGACAAAGAGATTGCCAGGGGTTATGCTAAGATCTCAAGTGGCTTAGTCACTTTCACTAAAGTAGCTTATGTAGAAGGGTTGTAGCACAACCTTATAAGAATAAGCCAACTTTGTGATCTTGGCTATGACATTTCATTCCACAATGATGAGTGCCTCATAAAAAAGTCAAGTGACCAAGAGGTCATCTTGACAGTCACTAGGTATGTGAATATTTATTGTTTAAATTTTCTTTGTCTAAAGTCAGACTCACCCATATGCCTAGTTGTAAATGAGAAAGCCACACACTGTGTCAAATAGCACAAGAGGCTGGCTCATTTGAACTATAAGGTCATATGCAAGCTTTTCAGTAAAGAGACAGTTAGGAATGGTCCTTACATTAAA
Source organism: Platanthera zijinensis (assembly GCA_039513925.1). NCBI lineage: Eukaryota > Viridiplantae > Streptophyta > Magnoliopsida > Asparagales > Orchidaceae > Platanthera > Platanthera zijinensis. The sequence goes on along the minus strand of CM077084.1, from coordinate 59,081,258 downwards.
TGCTCTAAGGAGAGCATTTGCTGCATGCAAAAAAGGCAAGCAGACCAAAGCTTCATTCAAAAGCATTGAGACCAAAGAATCTATGAGGTGTTTATACCTCTTGCATATGGACTTGTTTGGTCCTATGCCAGTTCATAGTCTAGGAAGGAAAGTTTACACCTTTGTGATTGGATGACTATTTCAGATTTACTTATGTTTTTTAAGAAAAAAGTCAAACTCCTGATGTCTTCAAGACATTTGTCAAACAAATATAGAATGAATTGAATAGTTCGGTGGTCAGAATCAGAAGTGATCATGGAATTGAGTTTCAATCTGAATGCATGACAAAGTTTTGTGAAGAACGTGAGATTCAGCAAGAGTTTTCCTCTCCAAGAACACCCCAGCAAAATGGGATTGCTGAGAGAAAGAACAGAACTCTCATTGAAGCTGGAAGAACCATGTCGAGTGATTCTTCTCTCCCAGAATATTTCTGGGCTGAAGCTATTAACACAACATGTCATGTTCTTAATAGAGCATCAATCAACAAAAGGCTAAATAAGACTCCTTATGAACTAATGAAGGACAGAAAACTAAACTTGGCCTACTTCAGAATCTTTGGATGTAGATTTTTGTCCTTAATAATGGGAAAACATACTTAACTAAGTTTGTAGAGAAATCTTATGAAGACATATTTATTGGTTATAGTAACCACAGTAAGGCCTATAGGGTCTACAACTTGGGGGATCAAGTTGTAGAGGAGTATATTCATGTTTTATTTGATGAAAGTTCTATGTATTACAATGATAAGCCAGGTACATCAAGCACAACAGGAGAAGACTTAAAGCTAAAGGAGTTATCAATAGAAAACTCAGTTCCAACAAGCCAAAGTATACAAGATGGAGTCAACATTGTTGAGGAAGAGCTTGCACAGGAATAACCAGAAGAAGAGACTCAGCAATAAGATGAAGTTGTTCAACGAGAAGTGGTCACATTACCAGTTGCTGTCAGACATCTAAGGGATAATCCAAAAAAACTGATCATTGGAAATGCAGCTCATGGAGTGACCATAAGAAGTAGACATCACAACACCGTAATGTACTCAAGTTTTCTGTCATAAACAGAACCAAAGAAGTTTGAAGAAGCCAATATAGACCCATTTTAGATAGGGGATATGCAGGAAGAATTGAACTAGTTCAAGAGATGTAAAGTCTGGAAGCTGGTTTCCAAACCAGATGACTGTAATATAATAGGAACCAAGTGGATCTACAGGAACAAACGAGATGAGAATGGTGTTATAGTCAGAAACAAGACTAGACTGGTTGCAAAGGGCTATAAACAAGAAGAGGGTATAGACTTTGATCAAACCTTTGCACCAGTGGCTAGATTCGAAGTTATTAGACTCTTCCTGGCATATGCAGCCTACAAAGGATTCAAGGTTTACCAAATGGATGTGAAGTCAGTTTTCTTTAATGGTAACCTCAAAGAAAGGGTCTATGTTGAGCAAGCATCAGGTTTGTTGACTCTACTCATCCTAATTATGTTTATCTTTTATTAAGAGCTCTCTATAGACTAAAACAAGACCCAAGGGTATGGTATGAGACTCTATCTAAATTTTTTCTGAAGAATAAATTCTCAAGGGGAAAAATAAACAAAACACTATTCCTAAGGGAAGTCAAAGGCAAGACCATCTTAGTACAAATATATGTAGATGATATTATATTTAGTTCTACTGATGAATCACTTTGCACTAAGTTTGCCAAACTTATGCAAGGTAAGTTTGAGATGAGTAGTATTGGTGAACTCAAGTTTTTTTTGGTCTCCAAGTTAAGCAAACTATAGATGGACTTTTCATTAGTCAATCTAAGTTCACCAAAGAGTTAATCAAGAAGTATGGCATGGAAATAACCACTTCCATGAGAACTCCTATGAGGTCTAGTTTATCTTTAGACAAGGATGGTGTTGGCAAGCCAGTTGATATCACTTTATATATGGGCATAGTTGGATCACTGCTCTATCAAACAGCTAGTAGACCAAAAATAATGTATGTTACTTGTGTTTGTGTTAGGTATCAAGTTTGTCCTAAGGAGTCTCACTATATAGCAGTCAAAATAATAATGAGATATCTAAAGGGCACACCTAATCTTGGCCTATGGTATCCCAGAAATAGTGATTTTGAACTAACAGGCTTTTTAGATGTAGATTATGCAGGTTGTAAAGAAGATAGGAAAAGTACTTCAGGTTCATGTCAATTTTTTGGAAGAAGGCTGGTGTCATTGAGAGAAAACAAGTGTAGCAATATCCACTGTTGAATCTGAGTACATTTTAGCTGGAAGTTGTTGTGCACAATTATTTTGGATTCAACATCAATAATAAGATTACAACATTCAGCTAAGTAAAATTCCATTATATTGTGATTCTACTAGAGTCATTTCAATTGCAAACAATCATTTGTCACATAGTAGAAATAAACATATTAAAATTAGATATCACTTTATTAGGGAGCATGTAGAAAATGGAGATATTAATCTAGAATTTGTTCCTACAAATAAATAATTTTTGATATTTTCATTAAGCCCCTAGATGAAGAGAAATTTAATTTCTTTAAGTTTGAACTTGGCATGTTCAATCTTGAATAATTTATGCATATATATTAAAAAAAGACTGATAAAAATTGGAATAAAATATATTAGTCAGTAATTAAGTTTGCTTACCTAAATATCAAGAATAGACCTCAAAAATGGCAAGTATCTATAGTTAAGAAAACAAAATATTGACTAAGTCAAAAGTTGAGTCGAGACACCAAATAATGTGTCGAGACATCAAAGAAAGTGTCGAGACACCAGAAAATGTGTCGACACTGTATACTATAATGTGTCGAGATACCAAAGTAAGTGTTGAGACATCAAGGGTGTCGAGACCCTACGGTATATGTCGAGAGACATTATCCTTGTGTCGACATGTCTCGACATACAATTTTTCTTTGTGTCGACACTAGGTATTTACCTAAAAATTTGGAATAGTCTAAATGCAGTGCGCCCTTTCGTCTTCAGGAAAGATTAGACTATAAATAGGGTGTGAGAGTAGAAGTCGACTGCGCTTTCTTGATATTGTGAACTATTGATTCCCGAGTGTCGAGCCCTAGAACCCTGATCAGTCGACACTTGTCAACCTTTTCTCTCCACTCTCATGGCACCAAAAAATGATGATAACATCTTTGAAGGTTATGAACTTGTTCACAATGGATTCGACTCGGCGTCTGAAGAAATTAAGAATGTCATAGCCCTAATCACTGAAGCAAGATTGGAATATCTGCTTTTAGAACCGTCAAATAACTAGAAACGAGAGGTTAATGAATTCTTTTCCAATGCTCATCTCGACTCAAACACAGAGAAGATTAAGTCCAAAGTGAATGGAGCAAAGATAAAGATCACAACCAGGAGACTGGCCAAGATATTTCAATTGCCACAGATTGATCAAGAAGATGACCTAGATTCTGCCAAGACTGCAGAATCTTTAGAGTGGTGTGGATTGGCCCCAACCACAAAGATTGGAAGCACCCTGATCAGGAAGGGTATGAATTCCCAGGGCAAATTCTTGTCTGAAATAATAGGGAAGGTGCTGTTGTGAAAAACAGGAGCACATGACAGGATTTCTACATATATGTTTGAGCTGATGGCAAGAGTAATCTTCAAAGTGAAGAAAAACTGGAGCAAAATTGTCTTTCATAAAATAGCAGAGAGCATCAAGAATCCCAATATGGGTAGAATTATAAGCCTCTACCTGGTACAAGCCATTCCTGACAGTCTCAACCTCAAGATTGGATCTAAGATCAATCACATGAGAAGATGGACATGAGAATACTAGTAAGGTGGGATAGAATACTATCCAAGGAAACACCTATAGTGGAGAAGGAGAAGGAGAAAAATAAGAAAACAATGGTTGTGGAAGAAGAATATTCCAGTGAATCTGAAAATTAGGGAAGTTCTGACTCAGAGAAACAGGATGATACAGCACCGGAAAAATCTCCAAGGACCTCTCCTGCTACTGGTGATTAGATGCAGGGGGAGACAATCCCAGCTAGGGATCCAAGTGAGGGGGAGAACCTCAATGTTCTGCCAGATATAGATCTGGATACTGTAAATACAATAGTAATGGAAATAGTACAGGAGATAGACACTATTTTGGAACAAGTATAGATTCTTGAACAGGAAATGCCTTATAGGGAGATTGAGAATGCAGCCTCTAAGGAGACTGAGGAAGAAATCTTTCTGAATAAAGATACAGATATCCAGGGGGAGATGATTGCTCTTCAAGAGGATACAGTTCCTGATGACATATATCTTGGTGAAGAAGGTTCAAGAGTTGAGGGGGAGAAAGAAGATCCGGCCCCAAATACTGAAGGAGCTAAAGAGCCTACATCTATTAAAGTAGTTAGTTTTTCAGAACTTGAGGAGGAAGAAGCCTCTCAGATAAGGAAAAGAAAATTAACTGAACTCAAAAAGAGGAGTAGAAGTTATAAGAAGACCATTCAGTATGGAACAACACTTGCTCCTATTATGGATTTAAGCTCACTTCTAGTTCAAATACAGATAATGTTAGATCAATTAAGAAATCAACTGGAATAATATGTAGATGAAAGCAATAAGGAGTTGCAGTTTCAGCTTGCATAAGAAATCAAATCCATTAGTTTTGAGGTAAATCTGTTGAAGAAGGATATGACTGATTTCTTCCAAAGAGGAGCTAACGTTATAGTGTACATTGCTAAACAGCAGGAGTCAAAGAAAACTGAAGATGAAATAGCTGTTAAACAAGGCTATGTCCTAGAAAACTAGACTAGAATGAATGAGAACATGATAGTAATGCATGATACTACATTGGTAAAGATAGCTGATCAAACTACTGCTTTGGAGACCAAGATAACCTCTACCTCCAAAGATATTGAAACTCAGCTATCTACTCACTCAGCCTCTGTGATTCAGGATATCAAGGTTTCTTGCAAAGAACTAGATGACCACTTTTTCAAAGCAAAAAATCATTTGTCCTCAAGGATTACCCATATAGAGGGTCAAGTCAGATTTCATAAGAATGACTTAAGAGATCATGTAGAAAGAGAAGTCATAAAGAGAGAGAGAGAGAGAGTAATGATAAAGTCAAGTTCTGAGCATGCTATTTGGACCTCCAATAGTATCAGAGAAACTTTAGGCTTCCCCCCTTAAGGTATGACGAAGATCAAACTACTGAGTCTGACTGCAAACTAGCTCATTTTGAGGCCATTCAAACTACAGTGCAGTCCATGTACAGTCCTCCATTACAAATTCAGAATATAGTATATGAGGAGGTGGAGATGACTGCTTCTGCATTGATCAAAGAAAAAGAAGCTCAATTATCTAAGAAAAGATTCATGGAGCAGGCTGAAGCAAAGCCAGATTTTGAGTAGTAGAGTCTAACTTCTAGATCCATTATACTCACTGCATAGAAAGCAGTCAATAATAATACAGCTGATAGGGGAAAATGGTATTCAGAACAAGAATGGGTCAAGCATACAAAGCAGCAGAAGATCATCTATAAATTTAGAAATGATCTAAAGGCAGGGAAGATCCCAGCTGATTCTATTGAACCCAGCAAGTATTTCCCCAAGCCCCATCATTATCTTGAAAGGCAAAGGTTCAAGCAAGAAGAGATCTTTAAAGCTAAGAATGCCAAAGAAAGGAGAAGATGGTTGATGACAAGGTGCTTATAGTCAAAGCTAAAATACAATTAGGAAAAGGTATTGTCATCACAAAGCCAGAGAAATCTTAGAATATTGTTTCTTTTTCTAATAATTATGTAATTTTTTTAAGAACATTGTAAAAAACTGAAAGGTGTAATCTTTTAACATATTATAATGAAAAAGTTTGGTTGCACTTTATTATATATGTGTTATCATTGATGTTCTCTTTATAATTTTGTTCAGTACTTTTCATGTACATCTTAATAATCATATTTTGGTATTATGGTGTATATCATTGAATTGGGGTTATGACTTCTCCAAATAGGGGGATATTGTTGGGTACATTGGACACAATGTATTTGATTTGAAGAAACCCTTTCAACTCAATGATATACACAAGTATGTATTTGATGTATGTTTCAGTTCATGCAGGTTGCATATATCATATTGATTGGACAGGTGGTCCAAGTTATATTGGCAGATGGACTCAAAGAAGCTGACTGAAAAGGCAGAAAATTATCTAAGTCCAAAAGCGTCGAGTGAAGCAAGTTCACTCAACTCCATACAGCTAAAAGTGATGAGTGAAGTCAAGACAGTCAATGCCTAGCAAGTTGCAGTGCAGATAAATGGCTAAGTACAAAAGTGTCGACACACTTCAACTATGTCGACACCTTTGCAGGAACTGTGTCGAGACAATTTCGTTATCTCGATACTTTGAAGATCAAGACAGATGTGTCGAGATAAGTCAGATATCTCGACACCTTAAGACAGTAGTGTCGAGACAATACAACTGTCTCGACATAATGAAGACTGAAGTGTAGAATTAAAGATGTTGACACCTGACAGATTGAAGTGTCAAGACAATTCAACTGTCTCGACACAGTGAAGAATTCAAACAAGTGTCGACACCCAGCAGATAGTTGTGTCGAGACAATTCAACTGTCTCGACACAGTGCAGATTTAAAGATGTAGGCACAGTCGACAGTTGTGTCGAGACAAGTCAACTATCTCGACACCTTCAAGTTCAGACTTAAAATTCTACTAAGTAATATTGTGTCGAGACTGCTAAGATGTCTCGACACGTTCTAAAGAACACTAAGTAATATTGTGTCAAGACATTTGAGACATTTCGACACTTATGATTCTGAAGATGTACATAGTCAACACAGAAGTGTCAAGTCAAGTCAGAAATATCACATCAGAAACTGTTTGAAGTAAGACTTAGAGTATGATTGTGTAATGATGACGCCATCAATATAAAACATAAAAAGCAGGATGCCCATGACGGGTAACACTTTTTTCTTGTTTCTTGCTTGAGAATACTGAGAAACTACAGACTTGGGAAGTGTTCCTGCTCCTGCTTTCATAGTAGAAAAAAATACTATGATTTAGAAGCCAACAACCTGTAAAGGCTATAAATAGAGGGGTTGTCTACACAGAAAACAACAATCTGAAATTCAGCAAATAACTTCTCTCATTCTAATTTATTCTAAGTCAGAGGAGAACGACAACCCCAAGAAGAAGGAAGATGAAGGTCTGCAAGAAAATCTTTTGATCCTTTCAACAAGTTGATCAGAGGATTAAGGCAGATCAGTTCTACAAGTTCTTCAAGGAAATCAAGCCGATCAATATCAAGAACTTACAGATCCAGTGAAGAATCACTTCAGCCAGCCTGTTCATCAAGAATCTATCCTTTGCTACTGAATTGAAGAATCTGAATTCTCAGATAAGTCAGATTACAGAATTGCTATTTTTTGAGATTATTTTCTTTCTTATTTACCTCTTAATTTTGTAAGATCTCTTTGAAATTTGAGTGGGTAGGAGATAAATTCTCTAAGTTATAAGCCTAATTTATAAAGGCTAAGATAGAGTTCTTGAGGGACCTGAGATAGGTGATTTGTGTGGGATCACTGAGGTTGAAGCCTGTGTTATAAAGGCTGAGGTAAGGTTCTTGAGGGACTTGAGGTAGGAGATTGGGTGATATTTGAGGTAGGACATGTTGGTCTAAGTGTAGGTTTCTTAACAGAAACTGAGCATGTAAGATCTTTTGATCTGAGTTGAAGAGGAGGAGATATAACCTTATCTAGCACATTGCTAGTGAGGAAGAAGGGGGAAAGTGGATGTACCCTAGATAGAAGAACCATTATAAAATTTTTGTGTACTGTGGATTATTTGTGTTGTGTTCTGTGGATTGCTTGTGTTGTGTTCTTGTGAAGTTTATTTTTCAAGTTTCTGTTGAACCTTTAGTACAAGTAACAAAGAAATTTAAAGACACTTATTCAACCCTCCTCTAGGTGATTAACTACCCATAAAGATTGTAGATATCGGATATCGGGTTCATGTCGGTTTGGGTTTGAAATGTCGTATGTCGGATTGCGGGGGATATATCGGAGATATTTTACAATATTGGATTTTAATATCTAAATAAAGATAATAATGTTTATAAACATTTTTTTTGTAAATAAGTAAAAATGTACAGACAATATATAGTTATACACTTTGCATTAAACATGTAATAATATGATTATAATGAAGTATTAGACAAAAATAAACACAATTATGCATATTAATTAATGATAAAGATTGAATAAAGCAACTTGCCTTTATTGTTATGACTGTTTCTGGAGCAGTGATTCACTAATTCGTCATCCAATAGTTTAAATAAACCAACATGAACCAAAAGTCATCCACCTTATCAGCACAGCTTTTGTAATAATTGCTAAACATTTATCCAGAAAAGAAGTAATTATATATTAACATGATTAAATGAATAAACAGATTACAACATAATTCAATTTGATTGATTAACTAAAGCAACACACCAAATAACAATCGATTTAAGATAATAATAATACAAGTGCTGGAAAGGAAATCATGAGAAAATAAGAGGAAACATCATCAGTCACATTGAAGGCCCAAAGTTCAAAAATAAAAAGTCATAAGTCGCACTGAATGTCAAAAGATCAAAAAATCAAAATCCCCACTGCATAACTTCCATATGTATGCCTGCATCAAAAAAACATATATAGATTAATTATTAATGAGTAAAATTCTACTAAGTAAATTGATTAATAATTTATTTTATAGTAAAGACTTACATTTCATATCTCCTCTTCTATTTCATAGTCTTCTAACATTATGTCTAATAGTGGAGCTTGCATTTCCTCTTTTGATAGCCCTGCATCTTCACCATCTTTCTCTAATGCTTGTGTTATAATGCGCTTTCGCTTTAAACTTTCATTTTGTGATTGTTGGTTAGTAGGTCTGGTGCTCCTTCTTGGTCCCAAATCATCATCCACAATGTCTCCAAGTTGTTGCCAAGTCAATCCTTCTCCAGGAAACACTTCCTCCTCATTTTCATTATCACCTTCACTTGAACCAACGAGCCACTCTACTGCTTTTCCTTCATCCAAACTTTTTGTAGATATTGGATCTCGAGATATATCAGCATGCTTAGATTTGAGCATAATATTAAACTTCACGAAGACAAGATCATTTAAACGCTTGCTCTCAAGTCTATTCCTCTTTTTCTAGTGGATCTACAAATTGAAACATTTGAAATATTTAGTATCTATTTATTACTTACATGAAATTGCATGCATGTAGAACTACTGCTACCATTTCGAACGTGTTCCAATTTCTTTCGCATCCAGATGAACTTGTGGTCAAACTCAATATCCTCATGGTCATCCCCCTCAAATTCGGAGTCTCAACTCCATGTAATTTCCACCATTATACTAATTAAAAAGCGAAATTTAGTAATATGCATAAATCTTCGTGAACTTAAAATTTAAACTACTTACTTGGATTAAAAGAAGGAACTAGCAATTGCCTCTTTGCAAGATCCTTTCCAAATAGTCCAAACTGATATATATCAAGCTCACTAGTGATATGATCTTGCATATCAGGGTCATTTGAATACATTCTTGTAAGGCAATTAAGAAATCCATGCATAAACTTAGTATCCCCCTCCACCTCCTCCTTTTTTGGGTAATATAAGAAAGGATTTAAAACAAATCTAGATAAATGTAAAGGACTGCTCATCTTGCTATCCACTCTACTATCAATCAACTTCCATATAGGAAGATACCTGTTTTCTTTATTTTTGAGTGCTACATCAACTTCCTCTTTGACTTTCTTCATATCTCTATACAACCAACCAATTGACGGTATATCTCCATCTGCTCTTCGTAGAACTTTAACCAGTGGGGTAAATATAAGGAGTGTCAGCTCAACATTACGCCAAAATGTGGCATCAATGTTATTGTTGTGGCCTACATACAATGATACAACAACAAAATATTAAAACGATGCAGTGTATTTACAAAAAATAATTTTAAAAATATTAGATGAAAACATTACTTATTTTCCATGTGCGGTACTTGATAACTTTGTTTCCTCCCATTTAGCAGATGTGAACAATTCCCTCAAATGTCTTCTCTTATCGTGGAGGCTCTGCAAAGATAAAAAAGCTGTAGCAAATCTGGTCACACCAAACCTAACGAGATCATGAGACTCCATGTCTTTAGTTGTCTCTCTGAACATAGCAAGAGCAATGGTGTGAGCATATATACATACAGTAAGTTGTCGACCCATACAGATTGCACTTTTAATTTACTTCAGTTTTGAAATATCTTGGAGAAGGAGATTTATGGTGTGAGCGGAACAAGAATTCCAAAAAATCTTTGGTCTCTTTACCGCTAGCAATCGTGATGCAGACATATTGTTAGATGCACTATCCGTCACAACCTGTACTATATTTGCTTCTCCTGGGCCATCCGGACTACTGATTGCCTCATCAACAAACTCATATATGAACTTGTCATCATGTGTAGATGATGATACATTCTTCGATAACCAAAATTCTACTCCAGTAACTGTGTGGACAACAATATTCATGACGCTTCTGCCCTTACGATCTGTCCAAGCATCAGTCAAAATACTACACCCATGCAACCTACATGTTTGAGTGAAGCTGCTTAGCATTTCCTTGGTCCGTTGAACTTCCATCTGTAAGAACTTCTCCCTCATCTCATACGGCGTTGGTCCTTTCATCCCAGGGCCACATAGACCGACAACATGTAACATTTGTTGGAAGGATATGCTATATAGAGCATTGAAAAGAATGCCCATCTCGTATGCCCACCTAGCAATATATAGAGTTGCGTCATCTCTAGCTTTCTTCTTAAACTTACTCTCAATCGTGCTTTGTGAACTATTTCCTGACTCAATAAATTGGTCCATTGGACCTTTATTTCCAATACTTGTAAACAATGTCCTTTGTGAACTTTCGGGATCTGCAGCCTCTCCAACAACAACCTCATCCAAGCTACTCTGTAACCTACTACTTCTCAACATCTTACTAGTTTGTGCTGCTGCAAGGGTTGCTTCGGCTTTTGCTCTGACATCAGTTAGGACACGAGGGCATGACTTTACATTGCCCTTAATCCCAGCCAAATGATGTTTGAACCGAGTGGCGCCCCCATTTATGACTTGCTTGTAGTAATTGCAACGATTCTACTGGTATCCGTTGCAACCACTTTCTCTCCAAATGCCCAAAAAACATCTCTACCGCCAGAAACTGGTGCACTTACGTCTTTTGTAGAAGACTGAGAGGAATGCATTCTACAACACCAACAAAATATGTGAATGAACAAAATAATAAATTAAAGCATGCCTCATTATTTCATACATGTGTGGATGAGCTTAGCATGAGTGAACAAAGAATAGAAATTTTGGGCTCTTGCAATATCTCCATGGTGCGGATTCCGTGGACCCTTGGTGTCAAACTTAAAGTCTCTACCACATCTTCTACGGAGGGAAGAAGAAGAAAGGTAATGAAAACAAGGGACTTAGCAAAGGGAAAGAAATCATCACTTGTCTCAAACCTTCTGAAATCCGGCCTCACGAGCACTCCGCAACAAGGATCGGCCGTAAGAACTCCTCGGCTACAGTTCCTGAAACATGCACGCAAAGATCTCGACGAGAGCTTTCCGAATCTACCCTCCATTGACGATTTCGTGCACCGAAACTCTGTTCGGCGGCGGCCGAAAGGCTTCGCGACGACGCGCCGTCCTCTACTTCCGCTCTTCGTGATTTTCGTCGGTTTGGGAGAGATGATGAATAGGGTTTTCGATTTACGTATTTATATATACATATATAATAAATTAATAATATAATTAACTAAACGTCCAAACGACAAGAAAACCCGAATCGCCTTGGATTTCCAGAAAATGCCCATCAAGGCTAAATATCGATGTTATGAATCCAACGACGAAGTCGAAATCAGGATCCTACAACCCAAACTCGGGTTAAAATTCCCTGAAATAAAACATCAACAATCCTAAAAACTCTATCGAGTCTCCAAATAAACCCAGTTTGCAAGGAAACTTCACAAATACGCTAAAAATTTGCCATACTAATTTTCCCAAGTCAAAATCTCGGATTCTGATGAGAAAAATGAAGCTCCAACAACGACGCTCGTTAACTACGCGTCAATGTAACGCCCTAATGTCAATAATACATCACTAAAGAAATTTAAAATAAACATCGAAAAATCAGGGGCGTTACACTCTATCTGTTGGAAACGAGATATGTCATGATCCCATCTTCCTCACAAGTCAGAGAGGGAGCTCTTCACCCCTCAAAGCTCCTCCTGAAGCGTTATGTATCCATCCTTCAAGCTCACGTAGTGGTCGTTCCATGTGAGGACGATGTTGGTCTGAGCTTCGATCTGCAACAAAGAGAAAGGGATCAGATTCAATACAAGAAAACCAGCAAAACAAAACACAAAGTATTTTACTCACAATGTTATTCATTGCTTCCAAAGGAAAAGACACACGCTTCCCCTTTGTTGTCAGCGGAACAAGAGTCCCCTCGGGAGGAGTTTGGGGACATAGGAGCCCAGAACCTCAAGGTCGGGATCAGCGGGCGCATCCTCAACTCTAGAACTGCTAGGGGAAACATTATCAAGACGCTCCCTCAGCCCAGAGGAAGGATCCAAGTCGCCGACCTTGAACAGTTTCCTCTTCTTCTTCTGATTTAAGGGGACGACAACAACATGCTCTGGATCGGTGAAAAACCCGCACAACAACAAACACTTCTCCTACACTAATAAAAAAATACTGAAAAGGGGGTTCGCTAACTCTCGAGGCACATTGAACCCCAGCATCGGTGCAAACTCCCACTCATGCCCCTTTACGTGACGACATCAATCATTGAGCGACTTACAATGCTTTAGCAAACCCCAGGAGTTCCTAACATAGCCAAACACGATGTTTTTGTGGCGACGGTCAGTCCGATGCTCGAACTCAAGTCAGTGTTCATTGTTGTAAACCTCGATGCAACCACCTTCGTCAGTGCGCACCTCGCACCATTCTTTAAAAGGTCCAAGGAGAACCTTGAGCCATGCTTTCTAAAAAAGGCGATCAGCTTCATTATGTGTGTCATCCCGATGGGAGTAAATTTGGACACCATCACACCACTATTTCAAAATTTCAATCACCTCCTCGCATGGTGGCAGGAGATACCCGGATCTCAGCTATGACTTGCACAGTTCCATCCAAAAAAACAAGGATTATGCACCCGCTCCTCAATGTGAGGTATCTTTATCTCCAATTTGGCAGGTATTCAGTATCGTCTCTTCCATATGAAAATCTGCTTAACAGTGAGCAAAAAATGTGGTCACATTGGTCAACCTTGCGCATAACACCTCAGTACCTGGAACAAAAACACACGTCAAGAATTATAAAAAATAAGACGCCCCAAAAATTGTCAAAACCATCTTATATAGACGCCCCCATAAGGATAATCTACTCAAAACAGAGGGATGACCCGAGCAAAAAACGCACATGCACAAGCACGTGCACAAGCGTGTTCGGCGCGAAAAGAGCCCAGGCGAGCCGCGTGCGTGCCCCAAAAGCCGCGTGCGTGCCTCGCGAGCCTGCGCCTTACCTTGGCACCTCTGCCGCTTCCGCCCACCTCTTTTTGTACTCCTTTGTTCACCTCCACCATGGTCACAACAATTCGGTATTACACGAAAGGTCCCTACTCTTCTCTCTCTAGCTCCAGACACCGAGGACTTTGAGGGCAAATGATGGAGTCTCTTACAATTTATAGAAATTTCAGGCTGCAATTAGCCAGAATTCCATAACCCCCACAAATTTAGTGGAGGTTTTTGAAAAAAAACTATGACACCTGCGATCTGTAGACCCGATCCGTGTCTGATCTATGCACGAACCACCACAAGCACGATTCCCCGCCACTCTAACCACCTGTGGCCGATCGACACGTTTGTCCAGTGCTCCTCCAGGTGTCGCCCCGTTGTTGCGCACCCCATGTGCGCGACAGCGAGGGAAGTGGGCGGGTAGCCCCGCGCAACCTCCACTCGGCCAACTTTCGCGAGGCCGACCCCCGTGAGAACGCCGCTTGGCCGGCCTCCGCGAGGCCGAACCCAACACAGCCCCCGCCTGGCCGGTCTCCGTAGGGCTGACACCCGCCCGGATTCCACCCGATCGACCTTCGCGAGGTCGGTCCCCACACGGATGTCGCCCGAACGGCCTCCGTGAGGCCGAACGTCGCACATATGCCACCCGATCGGCCTTCGTGAGGCACACCTCGGCTTTGCCTCTGCCCGTCCGGGCTCCGCGAGGCCAGTCCCCATGTGGAAGATGCCCTGCCGGTCTCCGTGAGGCCGACACCTATATAGAAGATGCCTGGACAGGCCTCCGCGAGGCCGACCCCAACAAAGCCTTCACCCGGCCAGCCTCTGCACGACCAAGCCCCATGCGAAAGCCGCCCGACCTCCGCAAGGCAGGCCTCCACACATCCTCCACCCGGCCGGCCTCTGTGTGACCTACACGTAGCCTCCGCCCGACTGGCCTCCCTCGGGCCGACCCCTGCACGGGCGGCCTCCTCCACGCCGACCTCCACGAGGGCGACCCCCACTTCTTAACCCGATCGACCATCATCAATTATCCGCAATACGATCTCCCCCACACGATCTCCTTCATCTGATATACAGGTAACCACACATATAACCACTGATGTAACCACCTATACTGGGTAATGCAAATATCCGGGATTATATCAATTTGTGCATAATAAAAATATTAAAATAATATGTGTTAAACTATATTGAACTGATGTTTAAATAGTAAATAGGGTGGTTACGACATGCAGATAGCCGCGTAACCACCATAACCACCCTTTGGGCCTATAAATAGGACCAAATACCCTAATTTATTCTCATCTTTTCTCTTCCCAGACTTCTTTATCCTACGCGTCTAAGCTCTCAAGAAATCTTTGTTTTCCTCCTTCGAAGGTCTTCGAACGTCTTGAAGATTTTTTGAAGTCCACTATGCTCTAATGTGCAAAGCGTCCTGAAGAACTGCGCCGTCTGTCAAGCATCCTCTAACAAGCCTTCTACGTGCAACGCTCCAGACACTCGATACCTATCTGACAACTGTCAGCATTCTCACAAGAAAAAGTCTGTCAAGTCTCCAATATGCCTGTTCTCCACAACCATCAAAGACAGTCATTAAGCTTCGCAAGCGGTGACCTATCACCTCTGAACATGTCTCTCTCTGTTGGAACCAACAAAGCCGGCTCCTCCAAAAGCTCATATCTAAAGTTGCAGCCTACACCTACTCTCTTTGGACCACGCCCCCAATAGGATTCTTGGAGGAACAGACCGTGGGCTTCAGCTCGGAGGTCCCACCTCTTATCCGGAAGAACTTGAAATTCTCCCCCTCCCTAGCCAATGCTGAGATAGGTGCCTGAGTGAGGGAGAAAAAGAAGGGTTCAACGCATCCAACTCAGACACCTTACCGGTCTATTTATAGGCCTCAAGATTTGAACTGCAAATAACCAAATCGAACCACTCATGAAATTACCAAAATACCCTGGGTCGGGTCTGCCAACAGCCAAACTCCACTGTTCTGAATGGCTATGGGCAGACCACTAAGGGTAAAGGAGTAAAAACCTCTGAAGCTGGGAAAAAGAATCGTTTACCACCCGAACCGGTCTTTGCCCATTAACTTAACCAGTCCTCCAACTTCCTGCCGAACCGGTGCTTGGCGAGAGCGCCGCCCCGCGGGCGAGAGCACCACTTGGGTTCGTCTCGCCCGACGCGAATGGATCCTCCCTTGGGTCCATCTTGCCTAGCGCGAATGGATCCTCTCTTGGGTCCATCTCGCATAGCGCGAATGGATCCTCTCTTGGGTCCGTCTCGCCTAGCGCGAATGGATCCTCTCTTGGGTCCGTCTCGCCTAGCGCCTTATCTTCTCCTAGGGTCCTTCTAGTCCCCTCTTTTCCGAGTCCTCCTCGCGCGAGCCCGAGGTTGTACACAATCCCCGCTCTTTTCGAGGTTGTCTAAGCTCGAAAAGAAAGTTCAACCAAGGCTCGTGTCACCATAGCGACTTTATGACGGAATCTTTTCTGGTGGGAGGCCCTCCCCCCTTTGAGTCTATAAATACGGGGTTCCTTCCCGTATGCAGAGAATCTCTTCTTTCCACATTTCACCCCATCCATTTTTTATGTCATATCTCTTAGTAAGAGCTTCCACGATCGTATCGCGCTGGTGCGCCAAAGGAATAAGGCTAGTGCGGCGGCCCTGAACTTAATTCCCATTCGCACTTCCTCCTCCCTACCGCCCTCTTCCTCTAATCTGAAGAAGGCGAGGAAAACTGACCTTTCTTACTTAGTGGAGGAGCCCTCTCGCGACCCTCCGGAGAGGCGCATCCCTCCTACTTCCTCCTCTCCCAGAGAAAAGGAGGTGAAACTCTCGCTTACCTTTCTTCTTCTTTATCCTCTCCTCATTGCTCCCTTTTCTTTTTCATTTATTTTCAGAAAATCTTCGCGCCTCTTCATCGTCCTGGTAGCACCCGAATTCGTCTCGCAGACCACCGCTGTCACAACCCGCATTTTCTCCAAATTAAGAATTATCAGAGTCTGAGAAAACACGCGTCGTGATGCCACGTCGAGCAGGGGATAACTGCTGACGCTCAGGCAAAACACTATCTACCTTACTTTATGAAAAATCATAAGTTAAATTATAAGAAATTCAGTTATATTTTAAAGGCCGTATCCCTCGGCTCCATGGATCATCTAGTCCACCCTTCAAAATTATATTTATACGTAGCGGAAAAATACTTTATTCACATTTATGCATCCTAAGAGAGATCGCATAAGTGTCCCCTGGGGACATCTTATACTATGCAAGACCCTAGATTTAATTTATATATATATATATAAGAAAAATGATCTTTTTACGTTGCCTTGAAAGTAGTGTATGAGTTTTGTAGAACATGCAGATCATGAGTTATATATACTTAATAGTGTTTTTAGGGTTTAAAAGTAACTAGCATCCTAACACAAATCATCCCAAGAGCAAGTTTAATATAACCAAAAGCAGTAAAACTAACAGTGTAAACAAGTGCAAAGTATCTAAAAGAGAGACCACCAGTGGGCGTCAACAACTGACACGAACCCACTGGTGAGTAGGTATGTCTATACTACATGTCTAAAGAAAACTACCTCCCAAACAAGAGGAACAGAGAACCACAGAGTAGCTGAAATGCTAGGAAATCTCCAGGAGCAAAATAGCCGCACAGTCGGCTAAATACCTGTACCTGAGGTATTCAGAAAAAAAAGAACACCTCAGCAAAGCAACTATCAAAAGGAAAAACAAGGATACAATAGATTTATATAGGAATTAAAATCAGGTCAGAAGTAAGTGAAAGTGAAGTAAAACAGGTACAGGAAAAAGGAAGTGAGTAAAATAGGTAAAACTGAAACTCAACCAAGGTGAGTAGAAAGGGAGTGCCCCAAGAGCACGAATGAAGCCGCGCTTCAAGGATTTCTGCAAAAAAAAAAAGGTTTAGCACAATAATAAAACTCCAACATAGAGCTAGAGCGGAAAGAGTCACCTAGTACTGGAGATGGACAAAATCAGTAGCAAGGGCCTAGACTAGTGACCACATGTCAAACCAAGTCTTTTAGGCCTAAATATCATCATGGTGTCGTGGCGGTGGCATCAGTCCACTCAGCCAAACAACCCATATTGTCTTAGTAAGACAAGAAGAAAACAGGGGTGGCGGCATCGGTCCAACTCTCCCCTAAATCACATCCTACCCCAGTACCAAGTGACTCGGGAAAACCTCTTCTGGTGGTTTCATGAACCACCAAGAAGTCAACACAACCATATTCCATCTAGAGCAACCCACCTAAGAGCCTTATATATATACCAACAGACTAAACATCGAGATTGTCCAAACAAGTGGTTTGACACAAATTGATTGAAAGTGACCTTATCCTAGGTTTATGCAAGTAGCTAGATACTAAACGCTTACAATTAACGTGATATTAAACATAACTAGTAGCTTGATCCCAACTGGATATATCCAACTAGCTTGGTATCAACCTAAACGGCTAACTTGATACGAACCATAAACATTTAAATTGCAACAACCCATAAACAATTTATTTGATATTACACACAAACGATTAACTTGATACAACACATATACAATAAACTTGATACAAAATGTACACAATTAAATTGAGTGGTTTGATACCAAGCATAAACAAGGGGCTTGACGCTAAACGCACACAAGAGAATTGACACTAGATAAAAACAAGAGAATTGACACTAGATAAAAACAAGAGAATTGACACTAGATAAAAACAAGAGAATTGACACTAGATAAAAACAAGAGGTTTGGATGGTTTTAATACTAATCCTGATTTTTTTTTTGAAGCAACTATGGAACCCGCTATACTAAAATCTTGAAACTAGTTTCAACCAAACCATAACAATGGTTTACACTCCAAGAATACCACAACTATAATATATAGCCTGAAATGGACAAAACATAAAACGGGGACCCTCGGGGTAGACCCGACCTGGACAAGATCCGAAGCATAGGGGAAAAACCTTAAAAAAACCGAAATCCCCAGGAAGTAAAACAGCCAAAAACAAAGAAAAAAAACATGAGGTTGTATAGAGATCCGCATAACTAAGTCCACAAGGAAAAATTAGCTCAGGAATCAAGCAAATAAATGACATGACATGGAGTTTCTTTGGCAAGGGCGAAGGGCCACTCGCCTTGGTGATTTTTTTTGAAGACTTCGGCCAGCAACACTCCTCCCAATCGAACGACCGCAAGCAACGACTCCAAAAAACAACAAACTGGAAGAAGAAAAGAAAACTGGGCGATCAAAGCACGAAACAATCAAAAACCCTCAACACCCGATCGGAAAAGAAGATGGTGAAATCTCGAAATGGTTACCTCGGAACGAAGGTCTCGCCTAGGGGAGCACGGATCCGGCCTCAAACATGGGTTTCGAGCGGTTCTGGGCTGGAGATCGGCGGTCGGAGCAGTGGC
Source organism: Platanthera zijinensis (assembly GCA_039513925.1). NCBI lineage: Eukaryota > Viridiplantae > Streptophyta > Magnoliopsida > Asparagales > Orchidaceae > Platanthera > Platanthera zijinensis. The sequence goes on along the minus strand of CM077084.1, from coordinate 59,062,184 downwards.
CGGGCGTCCGTTTTTTTTTTCTTCCGCACGGAGGAGCAGCGCTCGGCCTAATTCTTTCCTACTGCTGAACGGCTGAATGGGGGGAAAAGGCCTAAATAAATATAAGTATATATATACTATTATATTACCTAATACATATTATAACTTAACCCTAATACTATACAACTTAAATTATGCTATAATAATTAAGTTATATCATATAACTTAAGGTTTGAACCCAACACTTATATAAAAATATATTCTCCCATAAATAAAATCATACGCACAAATGCGCGAACACACCTACATATACTAACACACATATATACGTAAACACGCACACGTATGCTTAAATAACGCTTCGCACGCACGGACATGTGCATTCTCGCACAAGCACGCCCAAAACACGCGATATGCCCCAAAAATGCACAACTATATATATAAACGCTCGCATAAGGTGACGACTCGCTAACAAGCGACCGTCGGAACGACGCGAAAATTAACGTTCTCGGATTTCAACCAAACTCGCACCGTAAACAAATACTCGAGCTACGAAAACAACGGCGAAGTCGGAAACAACTCCCGACGATCACGCACTCGAGCTAACCTCACCCGAAGCCAAAGCACAAGGATTCCCTAAGAGGCTCAGCCGGGCCTCCAAAACAGACGTCGGCTAGCTGGGGAAACCATACAACAGGCTATAACCTCTAAAAACACCTAACGAGGTACTCTAACAACGGCACAAGCCGGAAATGCGCCAACGTAACGCCAAACGAGAATTTAAATAATTGCCGAAAAATCGGGGGCGTTACAGTCACTCCCCCTAAAAGAAAGTTTCGTCCCGAAACTTTATGCTCACAACTTCTATCATAGAAGGAAAATAACAGAACTAAGCAAGAGTTAATAAAAAGAATATCAAACATACCGAACACAATCAGGGAAACAAATGAGGGTGAGCCTCTCTCATAGCCAACTCTAGCTCCCAAGTCGCGCTTCCACTCCCTGATTCCTCCGTAAAACTTTGACCATCATGATTGACTTTCTCCGCAACTCCTGATCTTGCGTATCCAAAAATGCGGACAGACGTCTCAACATCAGAAAGATTCGGCTCTAACTGAGACACAAAATCCAAAACTTGCCTATCGTTTAGCACACACTTCCGTAGTTGACTGACGTGAAAAACATTGCGCACGCCAGGAAAGTTCGCGGGCAAATCCAGCCTATAAGCTGTCACACCAATTCGCTCAACGATTAAAAATGGCCCCACCTACCTTGGGTCCAACTTCCGATTCTTACCAAACCTCTTGATTTCCAATCATCGGGGAAACTTTAATAAATACCAAGTCTTCCACAGCAAATACCAATTCAGATCTACGCCGATTGGCGTTCTTCTCATATCGCTCCTGGGCTATCTGGAGCTTCTCTCGAATAAGCCTCACAGCAACATCCATTTCTTCAAGGGCATCCGGTCCCAACAATGACTTCTCACCAACCTTGGTCCAAAACATGGGATTCCTGCAGCGCCTCCCATACGGAGCTCAAAAGGAGCCATTTGCAGGCTTTCTTGATAATTGTTATAGCACACATATTCCATCGGCCTCAAGCGCTCATCCCACGCTCCTCTGTGGTCAAAAATACAACATCTGATTGCATCCTCCACGATCGGGTTAACTCGCTCTGCCTGACCATTTTTCTGCGGATGATATGTGGTAGAATATCTCAAATCAGTACCCAAACCTTCTTACAAACCCTTCTAGAAGCGAGACGTAAACCTGGAGTCTCGATCTGATATGTTGCTTATAGGAACTCCAAGCAACCAGATGATTTCGCTCAAATACAGCTCCACTATCTTTTTATCGGATAATCAATCTTATACGGCACAAAGTGAGCACACTTTGTCAGTCTATCCACTATCACCCAAACAGAGTCAACCTCTAGGAGACCTCGGTAAGCCCATAAAGGAGTCTATGAAGGCTAGATCCCCACCAACTACTTGGCGTGACACAACTTCTCACTGAAATGCCCGTCAAAAGAAATTCTACTATCAACAATTTTAGCGGCGAGATCGGAAAATTTCCAGGTCTTTCCACTTAGGGCGTCGACTACTACGTTAGCTTGCCCGGATAGTATCAAATCTTGACCTGAAAATCAACAACACACCCTAACCATTCCCGCTAATACTTTCTGAGTGAAGACATACTTCAACCCGTATGAGCAGTGTAATTCTTGCATTGCGCGTCTTACAACAGGTGTCTCCACAACCTTAGCTCATAATTCCCGGCTGCGAACTCTAGATCCTGCGTAGGGTAGTTCCTTTCATGAATCTTCCGTTGCCTTGGCCCATACGCAACTACTTTTCCCTTCTTCATCAATCGCAACCAATCCCCACATGATATGCGTTCATATAACGGTATAATCTAAGCCTTTCGTGGGAAATGTCAAACCGGAGCAGTGCATACTCAAAGCTTTAATTCTTGAAAAGCTTCCCCGTGCTTATTGCTCCAAGCAAAACTGTATTCTCATGCTTCGACTGAAATCCTAGCCCATTCCATAACCACAGCTATTTTTCTCTGGATCGGCTGAAATCTCATTCTATAATAGCAGCAATCTATTCTGGGTTGACATAAATCCTGTCCTTGCTAACCACATGACCCAGAAATAAACCCGAGTTAACCAAAACTTGCGCTCACTAAATTTGGCGAATAGCTTATGGTCCTTCAAAGCAGATAAACCAAATGCAGATGGCGGTCACCCTCCACAACATCGCGGGAATAAATCAAAACATCGACGATGAACGCGACCACGAACTTATCCAGGAAGTCCTTGTACACGCGGTTCATCAAATCCATAAAGATTGAGGGTACACTTGCCAAACCATACGACATAACCAAAAACGCAAATCTGCTCAATCTAGCACACATCCCGAGGTTCATCAAGGTAGGCAACACTAAAGACAAGGATGGGCATGTCTTACAACATTATAGAATACCCAAAAACGTCACCTAAAACACAATCACAAAAGGTCCAGATTTAGGACGAACTCTACGCCTCACACAGGAAGAAAATTAACTATGAAGACATCCGAACACTCGCGCCTAACTGTTCTTTACCGTAAACTTCCCTATACAAATCTCGTACACAACTAAACGAACAAACGACAACCTAGGAAGAAAATAAAACAAGTTATAACCTAACCTGAAATCACTTGGGTCGAAGACTGAATTTCTTCCTCGATCGACGCGATCAGCTTACCCTTTCCTTTGTCCAAGTACTGCACCTGAGGTAAAACTTGAGGTGTGGCAGGCTGAAACGTAGGCTGAAATTGCGGGCACCTTGCCTTAACATGCCCCTTTTTCCCACACTGAAAGCAGACCTTACCCTTACCCCAACAATGGGCCACCTCATGCCCCTTCTTCTTGCACGAGGTACACACCAGATCTCCTTTGGGGCTCTTCTGAACCTCCTGAACTTGGTCCTTCTTCTGAGCCTTCATTTGCTTAAAACATATTTCAAAGGGGTGGCCTGACCGGCCACAGAAGCTACACATTTCCTTACTCCTTTTTCCTTGAAACATCACCGGATACCTGGATGGTCTTACCCTCATCGGTCTTCCTTTTATCCTTCCTTAGCATCATGTCTTTATCCTTAGCAAGACACATAATCTCAACTTTAAGAGCAATTTCCACTGACCTTACATCAGTCTCGAATTGGTAGGTATTAGAGTACTGCTGAATGCCATTTGGGAGGCCACCCAAGAAGCCTTTTACTCTGCACTCTTCAGCAACAAACAATCCAGAAGCAATCTTATTCAATTTGCTGATCTCGCTCTCACTTTCCACCACTGTGGGGGCTGGCTCACTAGGCTGTCGTCCTAAGGTGGCAGCCAACAATCCCTGCAACTGCACTTGCATCGCGACTACCTGACCTGTCAGGATCCCCATGCTCTAGCGCAGTTCTACAATCACCGTCTCTCTCTACGCGCCTGACGACTCGCCCTCAGATTGGGGAGTCGACCTCGTCACTCTACGCTTAGGCGCCATGCTATACGAGCAAACAAAACAATAATCGAAACCTAGCTCAACTATTAGGACAAAACAAACAGGTATAGACAAACTTACATAAGTACTTGCTTTAACTGCCAACTTGCTCTGGGGTTTTATATATATTTTTGTTTTTACAAAAAAAATGATATCATGCTTAACCTAAGATGGTTTACCACCATCATACTAACTCTTGTGCCTAGACCATGAATGCATGTATTTATATTCTTTTTGACTCAAAACCATGTGTGTACATATGTCATTCTGCAAATCTTTAGCTTGGCACGCTGTGCTTATGCAATGTTATGCTATGCATGATTGTGCTATGCATTTTAAAAAGGCCCTAATGCATGTTATGAGCGGCGTACACATGAAAATGTTATGCATCCCATACTACATAACATTTCCATGCAACGAAAAAAAGAAAACGTGCTAGCCGCATTCATGTGGTGAGGTTATGCATCCCATACTACATAACCCTCACATGTTGCCTCCTATGGTGGATCCATATACAAACACATATTATGCATCCCATACTACATAATATGCCTCGTATACTTCATGTCATGTTATGAGTGTAGTGTTCGTGCTTCAGCCAAGACGTGCTGATGACATATCGGTGTGTGTATGATATGATGCTAAATATCTAATGCAATCAAAAAGGAAAGATGCCCGACTAACTTGTCAAGCAACCTCCCTCTGATACCAACTGTCACACAATTAAATTGAGTGGTTTGATACCAAGCATAAACAAGGGGCTTGACGCTAAACGCACACAAGAGAATTGACACTAGATAAAAACAAGAGAATTGACACTAGATAAAAACAAGAGAATTGACACTAGATAAAAACAAGAGAATTGACACTAGATAAAAACAAGAGGTTTGGATGGTTTTAATACTAATCCTGATTTTTTTTTTGAAGCAACTATGGAACCCGCTATACTAAAATCTTGAAACTAGTTTCAACCAAACCATAACAATGGTTTACACTCCAAGAATACCACAACTATAATATATAGCCTGAAATAGACAAAACATAAAACGGGGACCCTCGGGGTAGACCCGACCTGGACAAGATCCGAAGCATAGGGGAAAAACCTTAAAAAAACCGAAATCCCCAGGAAGTAAAACAGCCAAAAACAAAGAAAAAAAAACATGAGGTTGTATAGAGATCCGCATAACTAAGTCCACAAGGAAAAATTAGCTCAGGAATCAAGCAAATAAATGACATGACATGGAGTTTCTTTGGCAAGGGCGAAGGGCCACTCGCCTTGGTGATTTTTTTTGAAGACTTCGGCCAGCAACACTCCTCCCAATCGAACGACCGCAAGCAACGACTCCAAAAAACAACAAACTGGAAGAAGAAAAGAAAACTGGGCGATCAAAGCACGAAACAATCAAAAACCCTCAACACCCGATCGGAAAAGAAGATGGTGAAATCTCGAAATGGTTACCTCGGAACGAAGGTCTCGCCTAGGGGAGCACGGATCCGGCCTCAAACATGGGTTTCGAGCGGTTCTGGGCTGGAGATCGGCGGTCGGAGCAGTGGCCGGGCGTCCGTTTTTTTTTCTTCCGCACGGAGGAGCAGCGCTCGGCCTAATTCTTTCCTACTGCTGAACGGCTGAATGGGGGGAAAAGGCCTAAATAAATATAAGTATATATATACTATTATATTACCTAATACATATTATAACTTAACCCTAATACTATACAACTTAAATTATGCTATAATAATTAAGTTATATCATATAACTTAAGGTTTGAACCCAACACTTATATAAAAATATATTCTCCCATAAATAAAATCATACGCACAAATGCGCGAACACACCTACATATACTAACACACATATATACGTAAACACGCACACGTATGCTTAAATAACGCTTCGCACGCACGGACATGTGCATTCTCGCACAAGCACGCCCAAAACACGCGATATGCCCCAAAAATGCACAACTATATATATAAACGCTCGCATAAGGTGACGACTCGCTAACAAGCGACCGTCGGAACGACGCGAAAATTAACGTTCTCGGATTTCAACCAAACTCGCACCGTAAACAAATACTCGAGCTACGAAAACAACGGCGAAGTCGGAAACAACTCCCGACGATCACGCACTCGAGCTAACCTCACCCGAAGCCAAAGCACAAGGATTCCCTAAGAGGCTCAGCCGGGCCTCCAAAACAGACGTCGGCTAGCTGGGGAAACCATACAACAGGCTATAACCTCTAAAAACACCTAACGAGGTACTCTAACAACGGCACAAGCCGGAAATGCGCCAACGTAACGCCAAACGAGAATTTAAATAATTGCCGAAAAATCGGGGGCGTTACAACCGCCAAGACTCTGTCTCACCTCCACCGTCCACCCTTCCTTCTACTCCTGAAATGAAGAAGCGCGACCCTTCCCATGTCGCCGGGACCTCTCGCCACTCTGGTAAGGGCCCCACTGCCTTGGGCCTCGGCCCCGCTCGCTATCAACATTCCCTTGAAGGCCCCTCTTTATTCTGTTCTTTGCTTTGCAGATATACGGGTGGACTCACCTGCTGAGGAGCACTCAAGGCAGGTAGTCTTCTCGCCTCTTCCTCCTATAGGCGAGATCGAAGATTATCTGGGTGATCCCATGGATCCGCTGGAGATGAAGCGTAGAGTGGCCGAGATGTTCCGGAAGCAAACGCTCATGATTCAAGAGTTAGAGAAAGATAAGCACGCGGCTGATCGGCGGATCGACTTGCTGGAGGTGGAGTGTGCTCGCCTGACTTTCGAAATTGATGCGGACATTGAGATAGACGAGACCGATCCCCAGGCGATCCTGAGCGAGGTCGACCAGCAACTCCGTCTCGCGCGTCGCGGTGTAGACGCGGCTCGCGCCTTTCATCTCCCCAACTGGCCTCCTTGCGCGAGATCTCGCGGCGGCAGGCGCTGGAGATGGCATAAAAATTTAGGAATTCCTGTTTAGTCTCGCGTCCCGCTTCCTTTTTATTCCTGGCTCTGTAATAATAATTTTTGTGCGGCTCTCGCTAAAACTTTTGAATCCTGCGAACGTGCCACCCGCCTCGCGCAGGATGAGATATTTTAATAATTATTAGTTTTGATAATTTCCTGCTCCAATAATTATTTGCTTTATTTTCTTAGCTTATTTTATTAGAATACATGGCTCTTATTAGTCACACATTTAATTAACATGGCTCTATCTGATAATCTGTTTTTTCTTGCCTCGGACACCCCCCCCCCCCGGCTGGGAGCTCATGTGGGGCTACGCCAATCGAGGTCTGGAGAGAGAAAAAGGTCGGCCGCCTCTTCCCCTTCCTCTGCATGATTTTCCCCGTCTGTTCATATTTTTCCCACTTATCCTACCTGCTATAAATGCATCCCCCTACCCCGGGTCAGGGTCACGCTCTCTCTTTTTTTTATGTTCCAGTGCCCTAACCCTTATCCTCCTTTCTTCCTTACCTCGCGTGTTGCTCTCGCCTATTCTTCTCGCATCTCCCTTTCGCCCTTTAAGTTGGGAATGGGGAAGAAGAAAGCTGAAGAGGGGGAAGGGCGAAGCCGGTGCGGGAGGCGATTCGCTGATCATGATTTTCCTCCCGGCCGCATCTCTGAGGAAGAGTACAATGCCTTCACTCGCAATTTCTTGCCCGAGGGGTTCGAATCGCGGCCTCCCAAAGTGGCGAGTCGATTAACACCTTCTACCCCGGAGAACTCGCCTTCCCCGTCTCGCACTTCGAGGCGGGGTTGAGACTGCCCCTCTGGCCGGAGGTTAAAAAGGTCCTAAAATACTTTGGAGTAGTCCCTACGCAACTGAACCCCAACGCCATCTCAGTGTTTGTCACCTTCGCCAGCTACATGTGCTGGGAGCGCATCGAGTTTAGTTTGACCGTCTTCCGCAAGCTGTTTATCTACCATGCTAATCACGACGGCGTGTCCTACTTCACTGAGCAAGGTCTCAAGGTTTGCGAGACGCCCAACAAAAACCATCATTGGCTCACCCGCTTCGCCTTCATCCGCGGCAATTTGGGAGGCGTTCCGCTGGCGCCCGTGTCGCCCGCTGAAGCATTCTATGCGACTCCCCAAGTTGGGGGTACAGATAAACTCCTCTGCGACTTCTTCACCGGCAAGAACTTCGAAGTCCAATTCTTGAGGCGCGGACTCGACTCCCTCCTTCCTGTACTCCCTGGCGAAGGTAGGCTCGCCCCCCTTTGTTTTTGTTTCTTTATTTTAACTTACTTGTAACGTCTCGTCTCGCCTATTATAGGAGAGAGGAATGTTCCCATTCGCCCACCCTACAAAAGTAGCATCAAGCCATCTAAGGATGTCGCCCTTGCCACCATGGCGGCTGAGGCGGCGAAGGAAGCCTTGATCCCATCCCTCAAGAAGAGGCTTGCTGAAGGCTCCACCCCGCCTCGCCTGAGCCCCGCAAAGAGGTCAAAGATCAAGAAAGTGGTGTCCCTTCCCTCCGGAAAAGCGAAACAAGTCTCCATCGAGTAAGTGGAGGTGCCGGAATCCCTGACCCCTATTTCCCTGGGGTCTCAGTCTCCCGGGTCACCTCCTCGGTTTCCTTCTCAGCGTGCTGTCTCACCTACTGGTGAGACGAGTCGGTCTGCCCGGCCCGTTGACACCCTCCCTCAATCATCTAAGTCCCCCTCTCGTGAGGTGGGCTCTTCCAATCGCCCTGACCCTTCTGCCCATCAAAATTTCAACATGGGTCCGGTGATCTTGGATGCTGCCAATGACCCGACTCTGATATGGGATAAGGGGGCGAACCGCGTCTCCATATCGACCCTCCTTCCCTCCTGGATGGAGCAGGACAAGCCTACTGGCCATGCCTTCTCCCCGGACTTTGGCCTTTATGGTGGTTCAGAGCCAGATCCCGCCGACGAGCCTCCTTCTCGAGACTTAATTCTGAGGGCTGCGCACTCTCAACTGCGCACCCTGGAGCTCTCACACCGGCTCTCGCGCCGCCTGATTTATAATAATCAAAGCTGGAGGGAATCTGAGGCGAAGCTGGCGGCGGAGCACGAGAAGTCTGGAGATCTCGAAAAGAGGTTGGTCGTGGCGGAAAACCTTCTCGCTAAGGGTCGTGGCGGTGTGGTGAGTTCTCTACCCTCAGTTTATGTTTTATATACCACTGACCTCATCTAACGAATGGGCCTCTCGCAGGATGTCGAGACGGCCGATAGAATGCACTCGCGCATAGAAACTTTGGAATCAGAGGTTAAGGGCCTGGAATCACAGGTCACCCGGCTTCAGAATGCTGCCCTCTCGCCTTCCCGCGTGACAATTCCCCAACCTTCACCTCCCCATAATTCTCATGAGGAGGTCGAGAAACTCTGCAAAGACGCCAACATTAGAACAGCCGAGCTGATCATGAAGATGATGAAAGAAATGGGGGTTATTAAGGAGGGCTACGAGGATGTCACCGCTCGCGACCTCGTGCAAGAGATTTACGGCGAGGAGGGAGATGGCTCGTCATCAAGCGCGGAAGAGTAGAAGACATCTGGAGGAAAGCCTAGGATTGCCTTTCAACTTTCTTTTGTATACACACTTTTGTATTAAGACATTTTTGTATTAAGACATCCTATTATTTTTGTAAAAGGGGCTCCCCCGGACAAGTTAGACCTTAATGCATGGTAATGTTTCTTCATATGCGAGATGTCTCGGCTCTCTTTTGTTTTTCCAATGTACTTATTTTTTCTCTCCAACACCCAACTCCAACCACCGAGTGAGCCTATAGCCCTGTCAGCTTGATGAGAGCCTGGTCAGCGAGTCTGCTCGGGGTCTCCTCCCAAACAACCTCCAACCATCGAGTGAGCCTACAACCCTGCAGGATTAATGAGAGCCTTGTCAGCGGGTCTGCTCGGGGTCTCCTCCCAAACAACCTCCGACCACCGAGTGAGCCTAAAGCCCTGCCATCTTGATGAGAGTCTGGTCAGCGGGTCTGCTCGGGGTCTCCTCTCCAAACGATCTCCAACCACCGAGTGAGCCTACAACCCTGCCAGCTTGATGAGAGCCTGGTCAGCGGGTCTGCTCGGGGTCTCCTCTCCCAACGACCTCAGACCACCGAGTGAGCCTACATCCCTGCAAGCTTGATGAGAGCCTGGTCAGTGGGTCTGCTCGGGGTCTCCTCTCCAAACGACCTCCAACCACCGAGTGAGCCTACAGCCCTGCCATCTTGATGAGAGCCTGGTCAGTGGGCCTGCTCGGGGTCTCCTCTCCAAACGACCTCCAACCACCGAGTGAGCCTACAGCCTTGCCAGCTTGATGAGAGCCTGGTCAGCGGGTCTGCTCGGGGTCTCCTCTCCAAACAACCTCCAACCACCGAGTGAGCCTACAACCCTGCCAGCTTGATGAGAGCCTGGTCAGTGGGTCTGCTCGGGGTCTCCTCCCAAACAACCTCCGACCACCGAGTGAGCCTACAGCCCTGCCAGCTTGATGAGAGTCTGGTCAGCGAGTCTGCTCGGGGTCTCCTCTCCAAACAACCTCCAACCACCGAGTGAGCCTACAGCCCTGCCAGCTTGATGAGAGCCTGGTCAGCGGGTCTGCTTGGGGTCTCCTCTCCAAACAACCTCCAACCACCGAGTGAGCCTACAGCCCTGCCAGCTTGATGAGAGCCTGGCCAGCGGGTCTGCTCGTGGTCTTCTCTCTAAACAACCTCCAACCACGGAGTGAGCCTATAGCCTTGCCAGCTTGATGAGAGCCTGGTCAGCGGGTCTGCTCGGGGTCTCCTCCCAAACAACCTCCGACCACCGAGTGAGCCTACAGCCCTGCCATCTTGATGAGAGCCTGGTCAGCGGGTCTGCTCGGGGTCTCCTCTCCAAACAACCTCCAACCACCGAGTGAGCCTACAGCCCTGCCATCTTGATGAGAGCCTGGTCAGCGGGTCTGCTCGGGGTCTCCTCTCCAAACAACCTCCAACCAGCGAGTGAGCCTACAACCCTGCCAGCTTGATGAGAGCCTGGTCAACGGGTCTGCTCAGGGTCTCCTCTCCAAACAACATCCAACCACAGAGTGAGCCTACAACCCTGCCAGCTTGATGAGAGCCTGGTCAGCGGGTCTGCTCGGGGTCTCCTCTCCAAAACCAAAGAAATCTTGTTACGCGAAAACGGGCATCTGAACTTGTATTGTATTTAAAAATCGCGCCAAGTTTACAGGTATTAAAAAACGAAAATATTCCATCTCAGAAGAAGTAAACCATAGACATGAAAGAGACAGCATCAAGGGTAAAATCGCTTTAGATCATCACCGCTTCGGGCGCGATCGAGGGATACCCCGTCCACATCGTAGAGGTGGTACCCTCCTGACTTTAAGACCTCCTTTATTATAAAAGGGCCTTCCCAGTTGGGGTTGAGCTTCCCCACGGAGGCCCCTCTACCTGCCGCAACCACTTTCTTGAGGACCAAGTCTCCCTTCTCGAACTGCTTGACTCTAACATGCTTGTCAAAATATCTTGACATCCGACGCTTGACCTCCTCCTGCCGGATGGACGCTAGCTCTCTAAGTTCTTCCACCAAGTCAAGAGAGAGCCTCTGCTCCTCCCCATTGTCTGCCTCCCATTCTTCACTTCCCTTTCTCACCGCTGCCACCCTAGGTGACTCAACCTCGAATTCAACTGGTATGATGGCCTCTGAGCCATGGGAAAGTTTAAATGGTGTCTCTCCCGTGGCGGTACTTGGCGTAGTCCTCAAGGCCCAGAGGATGGAGGGGAGCTGCTCCACCCAATTTCCCCTTAGGTTTTCTACCTTCTTCTTCAAGAGATTCACGATGACCTTGTTCGCGGCTTCCACCTGCCCATTGCTTCGAGGGTGATGCACTGAGGCGAACCGAAGGTCTATACCTAGCCGGACATAGAAGTCCATGAAGTCTCTACTAGCGAACTGTGGTCTATTATTCGTGACAATGGCCAAAGGGAGCCCATGCCTGCAGATGATTTCCCCCCATACGAAGCTTTTGACTACCTGAGACGTCACCTTTGCCAACGCCTTCACCTCCAACCACTTTGAAAAATAGTCCACCATGACCAGCAAGAACCTCCTCTGGCCACTGGCTTGGGGGAACGGGCCCACTAGATCTAGCCCCCATATGGCGAAGGGCCATGGAGCCGTAATCATGCGCAATCTTTGGGCCGGGAGGAGTTGAAGAGGAGCAAATTCCTGGCATTTTCTGCATCTTCTTGCGAATTCCTCAGCATCCTTCCTAAGAGTGGGCCAGAAATAGCCTTGCCTCAGCACCCTGCTTTCCAAGGTCCGACTCCCGGAATGGTTGCCACACTCCCCCGAGTGAATCTCCTCCAACACTCTTGCGACCTCCTTCTCAGACACACACCGAGCCAGAAGGCCTGACAGTGTCTTATGGTATAAGGTTCCCTCTTTCACCAGGTAATATGCCGATTTGTATTTGACCTGCTTTTTCTCAAGGTCTCCCTCTGGTAGTCGTCCGGTTGTCAAGAAGGCGGTAAATGGGTCTATCCAGGACCCCTGCTGGTCCACTTCCATCAGTTCCCCCTCTTCTATGGAAGGCCTGAAGTGTTCTATCATGGTTCCTCCGACCCGAGGACCGTGCTTAGCGAGCAAATTTGCCCGAGTATTTTCTTCCCTCGGGACGTGTTGAACTGAGAAACCGCGGAATTGTCCGATGATACTTTTTACCTTCATTAAGTACGATTGGAGGGTGAGTTCTCTTACTTCAAATTCCCCCTTGATATGTCCTGCAACTAACATAGAATCAGTGGAGACTTTGATGTCTTGTATGCCGAGCTCACGGGCCAACCTCAACCCTGCTATAATGGCTTCGTATTCGGCCTGATTGTTGGTGAGGGTGAAATGAATCTTCAGGGCCTGTTCGATCCGGGTTCCCTCGGGACTTATCAAAATCATTCCACCCCCAAAAGAGCTCCTTCCCGAGGCCCCGTCTACGAGCATATCCCAAGCCACTATGTGGGATACCTCGGCCTCCTTGACCTCCACCACGTAATCTACCAAGAAATCCGCCATCGCTTGCGCCTTAATGGCCACCCGAGGAACGAAAGCAAGATCGAACTCACTGAGTTCTATTGACCATTTGGCTAACCTCCCAGTGTGCTCCACCCCCTCCAGAATACGGCGGAGAGGGTGGTCTGTCACGACCTGGATGGAATAGGCCTGGAAGTACGGCCTGAGCTTCTGGGCTGAGATGACGAGGGCAAAGGCTAGTTTCTCTAGGATAGGATATTTTAGTTCTGCCTCTTTGAGGACCCTGCTCACGTAATAGATTGGGAACTGCTTCTTACCTTCTTCTCGCACGAGGACCGAACTCACCGCTCCTGCCCACACTCCCAAGTACAAGGACAAAATCTCTCCCTCCCGTAGTCCTTGGAGTAGTGGTACTTTGGTGAGTTGTTGCTTCTGGGCTAAAAAGACCTTCTCATAGTCTGAGGTCCACTCGAATTTCTTTCCCCCTCTCAACGTTCGAAAGAAAGGTGAGCACCTTTCTCCTGCTCTGGAAAGAAACCTGCTTAACCCAGCCAACTTGCCGGTGAGACGTTGGACCTCTTTGGCATTCTTCGGAGATTCCAGTTTTAGGATTGCCCTGACTTTATCCGGGTTAGGCTCTACTCCAGATGGGGTGAGAAGATGTCCTAAGAACTTTCCCCTGCTGGCCCCGAATACGCATTTTAGAGGATTGAGTCTCATTTTGTATTTCCTTATGGTCGCAAAGGTTTCTTCTAGATCCTCAACATGGGACTTGAGGTCTTGGCTCTTGATCATCAAGTCATCTACGTAAACTTTAAGGTTCCGTCCCTTTTGCTTTCGGAAGATCCGATCCATCATTCGCTGGTAGGTTGCCCCCGCATTCTTCAACCCAAAGGGCATCATGTTGTAGTTGAAGCATCCATCCTCGGTGATAAAGGTGACATACTTGATGTCTGAAGGATGCATGCGTATTTGATGATATCCTGAAAAGGCATCTAGAAAACTCATTAGTGAAAAACCGACGGCTGAATCGACCAGCGCGTCGATTTGAGGCAGGGGATAACAATCCTTAGGGCATGCTTTATTTAAAAGAGAGAAGTCGATACACATTCTCCACTTCCCCTCCCCCTTTTTCACCATTACAACATTACTCACCCACCCCGGATACTTATTTGCCGATATGAACCCTGCCCGAAGTAGCTTCTCCACCTCTTCTCTGATATGTCCGACCATCTTGAAGCGATGGCCCTCTTCTTTTGCTGGATGGGGCGGACCTTGGGGTCGAGGTTGAGGCGGTGGCACGCTACGTCCGCGTCGACCCCCGGCATGTCAACTGCACTCCAGGCGAATAAATCGATGTTCTCTTGCACGCACCTCCGGATCTCCTCCTGATCTCTGGGGGTGAGCTCTCCGCTGACCTTGATCTTCTCTTTTCGCCCATCCTTCGTGAGGATGTCCATCTCCAGAACCTCCACTGCTGCCCTCAGCCTTGAAGGCTCCTCCTCTTCTTCTTGCTCCCTTGACCTGCCCTTCCCCACTTCCCGTTCCTCATCAACCACACCCACTCTCTCCCAGGTCCTCCCTTCCGACTGAGTCTCCTTTCCAGATGACTCCCTCATCTCCCCCATCTTCCTTTTCCTGCCCTTGGCACCTTCTGCCTCCTTCCTACCTTCCTGCACTCCCGCCATCTCTGGCTCCACCGCAATGCCTCTCTCTACTCCAACACCCTCTCTCTCCTCCTGCTCCTCTCCGTCCACCTGCTCTCCCTCCATCTCTAGCTCCACCGCAATGCCTCTCTCTACTCCAGCCACCTCCTGCTCCTCTCCGTCCACCTGCTCTTCTTGTTCCATCCTCCTCTCTAGTTCTTCTGCATCACCCTTCCATGAGATAGTGTTTACTGCCGTCACATAACATTCTCGGGCTGCCTTCGGATCTCCCCGCACCCTGATCTGAGTCCCCCCTGAGATGAGCTTCAAACATTGATGGAACGAGGATGGCACACATCTGAAGGCGCTGATCAGAGGGAGCCCAAAGATCGCGTTGTAACTGTTGGGGGCGTCCACTATCACAAAGCGGCAATTTTGGGACAACCCTCCTTCAGTCACCTGGAGTCCCACTCCACCCTCGACCTCCTTCCTTTCTCCTGAGAATCCGAACAGCGGTTCGTCTTTCGCCAACACTCTCCTGGCCTCTACCCTCATCTCGTTGAATGCCTTCTTGAAAATTACATTCACCGAGCTCCCATTATCCACCAAGATCCTCGACACCGTGAAGTTTTCGATTGCGGTCCGGATTACCAAGGTATCGCAGAATGGATCCTCGTGATCCGGCAAGTCCTTCCTAGAAAAAGTGATCTTCTCGTCTGGGTGAGGGGCTTGCTACATCGAAGCAACGCCCCAGCGATACATGGTATGAAGGCTGGCCTTGCGGGTAGCTTCAATACCCCCCCCCCCCCCCATGGATCACCCTGATCCCCCCTCAACCCCCTCGTCCGATCGGTCCACACATCGATCCTCCTCCCCCGTTCCACTCATCTCTACTATCTGCACTGGTAGCTGCTGCTCACCCGCTCCTCTCCTCCCCTTTAATTCTAGAAATTCTGGGCAGGTAGCCGTCAGGTGGCCTTCCTCCTCGTGGAAGTCACAGAATGGCACAACTACCCCTCCCTCCTGCCTCCCTTCTTGGGGATTCCTCCTTCTCCCTGCTCCTGCTCCTACTCTTCCTCGCTCTCTTCCTCTTCCTCGCCCCCGACCTATGGCCATAGCTTGCTGAGGCGGGGGTGGGGGTGGTCTTGGACCGTGTCCCCACCCCAGTTGATGTAACCTTCCTGGTCCTCCCTGGTAGTAGTTCCTTCCTCCTGGAGGAAATCCTCTTCCTTGCCCTTGAACAGGGCCCCCCGGTTGCCTCCAACCCAACTCCTGATGCGCCGACCCCCTTGGCTCCTCCCTCCTCCTTCCTTCCTGCTGCCTCGCTCCTCCTGATTCTCTCGACTCCACTTCTGTCAACCTTGCCAATTTTTTAGCAAACGCCGGGTTTGCTGCCTCCATCGCTATCTCCTTTGCTGCCTTTTCCATCAACCCTTCGAATGATAACGACGCCTTCCTGGTCTGGCTCATCTTGAAGAAGCCTTCCTTTAGTCCCACCGTAAAGGCCATCTGGAGAGCGAATCCCGGCACCTCCTAGATGTCCAGGATTTCTTCTTAGAAACGATCCACATACTGGTCCAAGGACTCCTCGGCCTTCTGCTTGATCAAGAAAATGGACTCCGGGTTTTTCTTCCTCTTCTTAGAGGTCGAGAAGCGCAATTGGAAACTCCTACTCAAGTCCTCGAAACCGTAAATCGACTCTGCTGGGAGTTGATGAAACCAGTCCCGGGCTTTGTCCTTCAAAGTGATGGCAAAAAGGCGACACTTGAACGCATCTGTCATTGGTCTGATGGAGACCGCGTCCTCAAACCACTGCATGTGCTGGAGAGGGTCGTCCTTTCCCACGTAATAGGTCATCTCAGGCTCACGGAATCCCTCCGGGACGAGAGCCGAAAGAATCAATTCACAAAAAGGCGATCCTCTCACCAGGGGTCTCGCCACCTCTACTCGCGCGACGACGTCCCCTAGCGAGACGGCACTCGCCAGGCTGGGGAATAGCTCCCTTCCTGCCAGATCTCGCCCGCTTCCTTCCACCACTTTCTCTTTCCCAAGCCGCCCCCTGGCGCGTCCTCGCCTACCCTTGCCGAGACGATTCCCTCCTGAGGCGAAAGGCTCGGCGCCTGAGGGAGGGGGGTCACGCAATCACCTCGCTGCGTGATCTGCTGCAACATGTCCATAATACCTCCAATGGACGCCATGAACTCCGCTCTCCCAACGTATCCCCCCGGGTTCTGGGACCCACCCTCGTCTTCTCCTCCCAGATCTCTTGCCATGAGGTGATCCAAAGTTCTTCTGCATAGGCTGCGATCCACGCTCACTGCACCAAAAATGTTGGAACCAACAAAGCCGGCTCCTCCTAAAGCTCGGATCTAAAGTTGCAACCTACACATACTCTCTTTGTACCACGCCCCCAATAGGATTCTTGGAGGAACAGACCGTGGGCTTCAGCTCGGAGGTCCCACCTCTTACCCGGAAGAACTTGAAATTCTCCCCCTCCCTAGCCAATGCTGAGCTAGGTGCCTGAGTGAGGGAGAAAAAGAAGGGTTCAACGCCTCCAACTCAGACACCTTACCGGTCTATTTATAGGCCTCAAGATTTGAACTGCAAATAACCAAATCGAACCACTCATGAAATTACAAGAATACCCTGGGTCGGGTCTGCCAACAGCCAAACTCCGCTGTTCTGAAGGGCTATGAGCAGACCACTAAGGGTAAAGGAGTAAAAACCTCTGAAGTTGGGAAAAAGAACCGTTTACCACCCGAACCGGTCTTTGCCCATTAACTGAACCGGTCCTCCAACTTTCTGCCGAACCGGTGCTTGGCGAGAGCGTCGCCCCGCGGGCGAGAGAACCACTTGGGTTCGTCTCGCCCGGCGCGAATGGATCCTCCCTTGGGTCCATCTCGCCTAGCGCGAATGGATCCTCTCTTGGGTCCATCTCGCCTAGCGCGAATGGATCCTCTCTTGGGTCCGTCTCGCTTAGAGCGAATGGATCCTCTCTTGGGTCCGTCTCGCCTAGCGCCTTATCTTCTCCTGGGGTCCTTCTAGTCCCCTCTTTTCCGAGTCCTCCTCGCGCGAGCCCGAGGTTGTACACTCTCTCTCTCCTCTCAAGTTATAATGAGCAGCGACATGATACCCTCGAATTCTCCTAAAAGATGGTAAAATACCAGTAAATAGTGAGTTTGATCGACACCAATCTAACCATGTGATTTTACACCAAATTCTAGGGTTTTCCACGTAAAAAACGCTCCTCGTCCACTCTCTCATTTTTTGTGTGATTGTTTGCGAGTTCGACCGCTCAGGAGCTAAAACGATCTCATTTAGACCGGTCTACCAAGAGGCTCAAGCGACCCACAACAAATCTCGCTCTGACACTGCTTGTTGGGCTAGAGAGCACACACGCTATAACAGAGCGCATATAAATTAGTTCGAGCAAGTACTTGCACGATCGCTTAGCGGTATGCCGATACATAACACAAAAAACCCAAAATAACAACAATAAAAATGACACACAAATTTGGTGTGGAGACCCAATAAAATGAAAAACCACGGGACGATTGAAGTCCAACCCGGAAAATATCCACTAAAGATGTAAGAAAATAAATAGGTAATTACAAGACATTTTTTCTTGATCCATACATGATCTTCTCCAACTCCGCATCATTTACACAATAAATAGTAGCAAGAAAACGCAAGTTACCGATGACGTCAGACGAGATAGATCACACAAATCTTCTACAAGATGTCTTTTCAAATTCTTGCACAAATATACTATAGATCCAATCTGTGGACGAAGTATTCCTTGTCAATGTTGTAGAACAACACCCATAATTTTTTTTAAAACTAAGACTGATTGGCACAAAGGTCTCCAAAGGGAAAACTTCAAATGCATATGTGTTTGAGAGAAGTGGATGACTTATTCATACTCTATCATGACTATTTATAGGGTCAAATCCATGAAAATAGTGATGGTAGATGACACAAGGTAGATATGAATGGAGCTTCCCATCACCTCTTTCCTAAAATCTTCCCTCAAAATTAAGCAAATGCAAGTTTCTCTTAGTCAAAGATAGCTAGCCTCTCCACTTTTTTGGAAGCTACCAAAGTCAAAAGTGACTAATCTCTTTCACACTTACACAACATATGCATGAAAAACATAATCAAAAGATGACTAGTCTTTTTCACACTTAGCAGAAAAAATATATCATTAGTTTTCACAATTATTTCAAGCACGAATAAGTTCCCATTATGATGATATATGAAAAAAACAAGATCGGATTTTTCAAATATCCATAAAATATGAATGAATTAGCACTTAAAAAATTGTAAAATTACATAATTCATCCAACTTAATTTTTTTTGCAAAAATCTATGCCTTGAGCAAAAAAGAGATCTAACATATAGGATGCCGTGTTACACACCAAAAATTTTTTCTTCAAAGATGGGCCCGATGTACCATTCTCATCCTGCGGAATACTTACTTTTTACTGGAACTAAGAAATTATGCCTGTAAATTACATCTCAAACTTAAAAGCAATTAATCCAACTCAATTCAAAAAAAAAAACTTGACTAGAAAATAAGTAATCCACGAGATGAGGTTAATGCCTAAAACTTACCAAAAAATTTCTTCGTATTCAAGATTCAAAAATCGGTGCGTTACTCGCACGAGGATCACCATTCAGACACATTTTAAAAAGCAAATCTGACCGTATATTTCAATATCTCCTTATTTTTTTAACACATTATTTGACGCACTATCATTTCTAAATCATTTTGCAATAACAAAAATTCAGCTGTAATAATATTAGAGAATTGATATACGCAAACCACATTTCGCTATCCGCAAACATTTGATATTCGCAAACCATTGTTTTTCAAATTAGCTATCCGCAAACATAATTGTTATCCGCAAACCACTGTTTTATAAATTTGTTATCCGCAAACATAATTGTTAGCCGCAATAATGACACCACAAATACATAGATATTAATAAACTTCCCAAAATATCATCATAATGTAATTAATTTCAGTTTTTCTAAAGTCCATACGAACATAGCTAACATTCAAAATAAGTCATGATTGTAGCCTAATATGACATTACTTCACACCGATGTTTTAGCCTGCAAAAATGAAGAAAATAATAATATTAATACGTTGAACTAAAACCTATAGAATATGATTTAATATTAATATAAATAGTCCAAAATTTAGGCAAAACTAGCCTCTAAAGTATCCCGAAAAATATTTAGCATCGTTTTTGGCACTGTATTTTGTCAGTGTTTTTGCCTGTATATGAAGAAAAATTTTTATTAATAGTTGTAACATTACCATTTGAAAAAAAAACTTTTAGTGAAATTGCATTAAAAACGTATACATACCACTTTTCATTATCAATTATCCAATGTTAGTAAAGTACTTGGTCCTGTTGCCAGCGGTGGTCCTTGCAACCGTTCGTTGTAATGCACTCTCCAATTATTCGCAACTTGTTTGTGATATGTACTCCATGAAGGAAAAATATGTGGCATCGGAGAGCAATCACTCAAGACTAGCCGAATGAAGTGATTGTTATTTACAAACCCAATGCAAATAAGTGTTGGAACCTCCGACATTGATGAATGAAGTGGAAAATATGTCAAATTTTGCGTCTTTGACAGTTGAACCATTGCTACATTGTAACACGAACAAATAACTAGTCCCATATCCGGTAGTGTCATCCATTTATCAAATGGCGCAATAGTTTCTATGCACTGTAGAGAGTTCAACAACTCTAATCTCCGATTGCTACCATATATATCATCGTACATATCACGTCGAGTTTCAAGCTCCCAATATAGATCCTTTCGTACTTGTTGCCAACCACCAATTACATTCAATGCATCACTAATTACTCTGAAGCCACAATGACTGTCACCAGCAACGTCGTAGGCATCAACAATATGGGTAGACCAAAATGGTGTAAAATGATGCTGAATCTTTATAACAAAATTTGTGTTTTTGCGAACCGGCAACTTCATTCTTTGTCTTTTTTTAACTTCCGTGGCTTTCTCCTCCAATAGTACATATTCAAAATGAGAAGGGAGGCGTTTTGTAGACAAAATATCTTCCTTAAATTTTTTGTAGCTTCCCTTTGGCCTACCTTTTAACTTGATCGGTACATTTGGCTCCATGGTTTGACTCAATGTTGGATCTATAATTTCTCTTAGTTTCCTTTTGATTTCTTTTTTTTGTTGTGCAGTTGAGTCATAGAATTTTTTGGCCACCTCTTCAAGCTTCATGTCTATATTGTTCTCCAAGTCCACCTCAAAATTCTCATTTAGGACTAACTGTTTCCAATGCCTGTGAACTAGCCATAAAGGGAGTGCTTTGGAAATATTAATATATGAGAAAAGTTCATGTGTGCATGGCAACCCCATTGTATACCTTTTATAGTGTGAGCCCTCGTATACTAACTTGAACTGCCCCCCTCTTTTGACTAAATCTTCTTCTTCTTTAATTAATGTCAAGGCTTGTATAGAAATCTTTCCCACTAAATTTGTATACAACGGAGTTGTGAAATCTTTGCTAACTTTGATACAACTCTCACCAAACGACCGTTTAATTTCTATGTGTTGGAGCTTCAACATTTGATCAAAAGTGTTCCATATAGTTGTCAAATTACCAATTGAAACCTCTAAGAATTTTTTCAATTGACTATGTCCCCCCTCCACACGATTTGTACATGAGTTGCCCAAGTGGAAGTACTTATCAATCCATGCAGAAATAAAACGATCTTTATAGGGCTCTAACCAAGTGGTAGTAACATAACCCAGTACATCAGAGTATAAGGATGAAAAGTCAATAACCAAATTATTATAAGAAACATTGAAATCACTTTCTGTGCCAACTTCAATCAACCTTTGCCACACCTTCATGAAACGTTCAAAATCCTTGCCACTACTGAACATCTTCTTACAATTAGCTAGAATGTTTCTATTAATGTGCACACGACATAAAATATTCTTCGTGTGTGGAAATACATTGGCAATAGCATTCATCAAAGCAATTTCTCTATCTGTAATCATAACTGATGGCAACCATTCGGGCTCAAAAAGGGACTTAAAACATTGCAAAGCCCATTCATAACTTGACTGAGTTTCATCAGACATAAAGGTAAAACATGAATAAAATGACTTGGTGGTTGATGTCATTCCAACTATGCATAGTAACGGCATTCGATATCTGTTGGTCTTATACGTGCAATCAAGTTGAAAAACTGAGGGAAACATATTTGTTAGCTTAATCGAAATCGGATGCGCAAAAAATAAACTGTATAGTTTCTGTGAATTTTCTTGGACTTTATTGAAACTAACATAGTCTGCGTTGTCTATGCACTTGTATAGAAACTGTATCGGAGTACGACCCTCTAATTTTTTTTCAGTAGCTTTGATCTTGCATTGTAAATTGTTCGGATAACTGTAACATTTCCAATGTTTTTTGATTTCACAGTGAATAGTATTTTCCGTGGTTTCACGCCCGCACCATACATTTGCTCGACTAATTTTTCCTCCTCAACGTCTAATCTACCGGCATAGGCATGCGCTTCTAAATGTACTTTATCATGGTTGTGCACACCACACAGTATCCGAAGCTTCCACTCTTCTACATTTGCTTCCTTTTGTCCAATAAGCGAAAATAAACATCCACAACGTTTGGACGTAGTTCTACGGAGCCCTTTCTTTACCCAACCTTTTTTGTTTTGATTTTCCCAGTAGTGGCCACTTCTGTCACAACCTAAGAACACGCGGTTTTAACCGCCCATCAATCTTATCCGATCCCTTTATAGTTACAACATAGCCAATGTTTTTTCCAACCTGGCGAGCCCAATCAACAAGTTCTTCCTTAGACCAAACATAGTGTCAGTTTCAAAATGTGAGCTGACATCTATTTCAATTTTTTGAACTTGCTCGACATTTTGAATAATTGGGTCTACATGTCCAATAAAAAAAGGAAGGACTATTAACTAACAATACAAACAACTCGATTTGAAAATGCATATTAGTTGTATACTACATACCATACACAATCAAGGAAGACTGTTTCTGGTCCATCGACATCTCAGACATGATCCAAGTACGCGCTACTCAAACCTACAATAAAAGTGTACAATGCATTTAATTATTTGAAGTAGTGATTTCCCCTATTTTAACACTACAATCAAGCACTTATTTTGACAAATCATAGGGATAGAAACCACAACAAAAAATGCTACTACGGTTTTCATAACGATAGATGAATGCTATTAGAATATTCAAGTGTGGATATAATCAAACTCAAAATTTGCAACAACATTCAAGTGTGGATATAATCCAATATTCTTAAGAATCAGAGATTGCAAATAGGATTCAAGGATTCAAGAGATCAGCTGAACAAACTTCAAGATGAACTCAAATTGAAATATGAACGGTGACTGTTATAATAGCTCACACCTAATACCATTGCAACAGCCGGTGAGATTTTGAGCTATGAAGCATTCCCTTTAGCGCCAATAAGCAGCATAGAATAGCAACCCACTCAAATTGAACCATCAAATTTTTATGGTTTAACTTTAATTTTTATGGATTAACTGTAATATCTGTATTGTTAGTCATAGTGAGTTAATGGTGGATCAAAACCATCAAATTGAACCTACATAGGAGCCCATTATCATAATCTCAAGAAATAGAAGTAAAAGCAAGCAGAGAAATCCGCAACATAATAGAGGAAAAGGAACGCGTCTATTGAAAACGGGTTAAACCCTATTCTTGATGCTCCATCCACAACACTAAAACCCTAAACACAGCATCACAAGCAGTGAGTAAACGAAGAGGAGAAACCAAGATACCTTTAGGAACGTAGAAGTAGAAGCACCAGAGGTGCGGCTGCGGAACGAGGAGCGTCGATCTGGGGGCAGCAAAGAAGTGCGGCTGTTCGTGAGGTGCGGGGGCGGCTGTCCGTCAATCTACGGGCCGGCGAAAGCTATCCGCGACGGAGGCGGGGGGGGGGGGGGGGGAAGCAGCAGTTCGTGAGGTGCGGCTGATTTGGCGTGGGTTGCGGCGGAAGGAAGAAAGACGCAGTTTGCGGATATAAAAAACCAAAACCCTAAAAAACTAGTAAATCCGGTTTGCGGATAGCGTAATATTGTTTGCGTATAACAATTCCCTAACGGTCCGTTCGGCCCCCTGGAATTGGAATTGCAGAATTAAAATTCATCTAATTCCAATTTCTGTGAGAATTGGAATTGGTCTGAATTCCAATGCAGTTGTTCGGCTGCAGGATGGATTTCTAGAATTGGAATTGGAATTGGTTTAGAATTTCTTTTTTCCCATGCCTGCAGGACCGAGCGACATGACAATTTAAAGTTGGAGTCTTGTGTCACTCGGAACGAAGTTATTACAACAAAACCAAGTGATGGGAGGAATTATTCCTTTTACAATCTCTAAGAAAATATAGAAATTGATAAAAAAAGAACACAACATCAAAAAAATCAACTTCAAGTAGTGTACAAACAATTAATTATGATCGGGCAACGACGGCGAGATCGGGCGGTGATGACGAGATCAGGTGACGATGACGAGATCGGTCGATGATGGCGAGATCGGGCGACGACGACGAGATCGGGACCGTGATCAGGCGATGACGACGAGATCGGGCAGCGGTGGCGGCGAGATCGAGCGGCTGCAGCGAGATCGGGCGATGGTGGCGAGATCGGACGGTGGTGGCGAGATCGGGCGGCGGCGACGGCGAGATCGGGCGGCAGCGGCGGCGAGATCGGGCCGCGACGACAGTGAGATCGGGCGACGGCGGTGAGATCGGTCGTCGACGGCGAGATCGGGTGGTGGTGGCGGTATCGGGAGTGAGCGGTGGTGAGATCGGGCGGCGGCGGCGAGATCGGGCAGCGGAGGCGAGATCGGGCGGCGGCGGCGGCGAGATCGGGCGGCGACGGCGAGATCGGACGGCGACGACGAGATCGGGCGGCGGCGACGAGATCGGGGACGACGATGAGATCAGGCAACGAAGGACATAGTAAAAAACTGAATTCCATGAAATATCTGTCTTTACCCATAAGAATTGGTCATAGTACAAAATTGAATTCCATGGAATTGGACCAATTCCAATTCCGAGCGAATTCTTAACATCCGAACACTGAAATTGGAATTCTGTTGCTCCAATTCCAATTCCCAATTCCAATTCCAGAGGGCCGAACGGACCGTAATAGTATTATTGTTAATGACGTGGATTTCGGCCCAGTAATCCATGAACAACCTTTTTAATCGAGAAAGTCCTTCTAGAACCCGGATTCGAACATCAGTGGCAGGGGCAGAGTCGAAACTCCGTGAAATCTGAGCCCTAAATACAATTCACTCTGAAAATCCCGGCCATTTATTTCGACCAAAAATCACTCCATTTTCCGGCGAGGAGACCGACAATAGCAGCGAGGGCGCCGCGGCGAAGGAAAGAAACCCAAATAAAAAGAGAGGGAAACAAACGCGACCACTTCAACTCGACTCGCTGTCCGGCCGCTTCTCTATCTTCTCCGTTTCGGCCGTCGAGCTCTCTGTCCGGAGAAACTCTAGGGTTTCGTATTCGTGTCCTTCGGCTCTCCCGCTCTTTCTGCCTCCTGTTCTTCACTCCTGCTCGATAGCGGCTCGCACCGGCATCTGTTTCGAGGGTTTCCGAGTTCGATCTGGCATGGCGGCGGAGAAGCTGAGGGATTTGAGCAAGCCAATCGACGTCTCCTTGCTCGACGCTACTGTGGCAGCCTTTTATGGCACGGGATCTAAGGAGGAGGTGACCCTCTCTTTCGCTGACCTTTCCTCTCATTTTCACCAGAACTTTCCGCTTCTCGACATTCGTTTGAACGGCGGACCTTGTTTAGGTCTTATTGCTGCGCCGTCTATTGTACTGGGCGCCCGGGTTTAGGGTTTTGGTTGAACCTGCATTGGAGTTTACTTGAAAATGCTGAGGTTGCTCCAATTTTTTTTAATGACGTTGATTGGTTCTGGTATCTGGCCTTCACAATCTCTTCTTCTTACTTGTTACATGGTGGAACATGTCTTTAAGTAGAATCCTTTAGCTTTTGACATACATGGTTTGTTTGTGGATTTTCTTAATGTCATGACACCAGACATGTTAGTTTCCTTTAGGTCATGGGAATAATGTAGCTTTGGTGCAGTGATTTCGTTTTTTTTTTTCATTTGTATTAGGGCTGTTTGATAATATCTTGTCTTAAGCTAATTAGTTAGAACTACTTCCTATCTATACAGAGGATAGCAGCAGACAATATACTGAGGGAGCTGCAGAACAACCAAGATATGTGGCTTCAAGTGGTTCACATTTTGCAGAATTCTCAAAACTTGAACACGAAATTCTTCTCTCTTCAGGTGAGGCCAAAAACCCCCCTCTCTATACTATTGAATTTAATTTTTTTTCCCTCATCTGTTTTGACGTCAAACCTTTTTATGCTTGAGCAGCATTTGATTTAGTTTATAGATTCTACTATAAAAAAGATAGCTTTAGTTCAAAACTATACCCTCAAGGTTAAAACAACTGTGAGAAATATTGAAGTTTCCTATTGCATGGTGGTGTTAAGCATCAAAAAAACTTAATGGTAAATGTAGGGTGTGTGTTTGTCTGGTTTCTAACAAAATTTTTGTGTTGAAAATATCATAATGCTAAAATGCATTGTTTGGGAAACTACATTTTAAAGTGCTTTCCAAAGCCGAGTTTTTTTGTCGACGTAAAATTAAACTAACATGATATGGAATCTTTCTTGTATTACCTATCTCAATTAAATATATGATTGGTTTGGGGAACATCTTCATCGAACTATCAAAAAATTTGTTTTGTATATGTGCAACACTCTAACAATCATATTTATTAAAGGCTCAAGGCGCATCAAGTCTCAAAGAGATCTTGGAGCCTAGGCGTAAGGCTCAAGGCGCATTAAGGCTCAAAGAGATATTGGAACCTAGGCTCAAGGAGCAAACACGCGCTTGTCGAGGACAAGACGCAACCACTTCCATTTTAAATAATCAACACCAAACATCAGTTCGTCTTCTTGATCAGATTCTTTATTCATTATACTCATTAACCATTCATTACTATCACTTATATCTCCTAAAAAATAGAATCAATGTGGTCACTTGCATCATATCTAAGTCTCAACGCTCAATTATGCTTCACAAACAATA
The DNA here is from genome assembly GCA_039513925.1 of Platanthera zijinensis. Classification (NCBI taxonomy): domain Eukaryota; kingdom Viridiplantae; phylum Streptophyta; class Magnoliopsida; order Asparagales; family Orchidaceae; genus Platanthera; species Platanthera zijinensis. Next base: position 59,035,356 of record CM077084.1, on the reverse strand, counting down.
AATTATGCAAAAATTATTGAGTTCTTACATTATTTGTCTTTATTTTGGAAATGTGTTAACAACAAAAATCTTACACATGCATGCCTTTTTTGCTCCAAAGGTGCAAAAAATGCAAAATTCGAGCATGGTGAGCCTTGAGCTGCCTTTAACAACATTGCTAACATTTGAGTACAAAAAGATATCTTTTAACAATACTCAAAACTACAATTGAATTTATGGACCGTTGCAACCACCACAAGTAGACCCTTCATTACCAATTTTCATGAGATAACATAATAACATAGTTTGTATTTTTCTTGTCCAAGTAACACTTTATTTGAAATAATCGTTATTAAAACAAAAAGGACGTTGCAAAGTATTGTACATAAGTTTTCAAATGAAAAATAAATGTTAATGAATTTTCTTTTTGTAAATAGTGGTAAGACCTCTATTACTCACTCTGTACAAATATGAATAATAATCTTGAAAGTATAGTTATTTACTAAAGATTAAATAGTTAAAATAATTGCCATATGAAATTATGAAGTACTTAGATTTTTTGTAATACTTATTTCAAACTTTGAATCTATTTATTTATCTATTCTGGAATACTACACCACTTTATCAAATTTTTAGTACAATTTGTTTGACTTTTAGTATGCTGCTTACTGAAACCTTTAATGTTCTGTTCAACTATTTATATTTTTGTTCAGTTTTTTTTGTCTCAAAACCATTTGGAATCAAAACTAATTGCAAATGATGTAAAGAAGGAAACAATTGAGATGTTGGCTGAATTTTTTAAAAATAAGTTATAAATGTCCATTAATATACGAGTCTCCTACATATGTATTTGTAGCGTGGTTATTAGGACCGCGATCCGGATCGTAGGATTTTACGATCCCACAATCCAGATTTTGTAAATTGAATCGGATCTTACCTAGAATCTAAATTGGCACATCTATGACCGGGATTGAGATCTGGATCTAGGATCTTTAGGATCGCTATCCCGACCCGATTCTACAAGTTCGACCAAATGTAACTAGAAACATGGCCAACCCTATCCCAACCCCATTCAACCAGTCCAACGCCCATAACCCATTGGTTAACCTCATCCCAATCCTGCCCCCATACCCCATCACAGAATCATATCATGCTGCTTTACGTTATCCCAAGTATCGATTGCCGACTGCAAACAAAGGCCAATTAGTGACGTCTTCGGTTGCTTCTAGTCCAGACAATGTCTTCCTTTTCCTTACCAGGTTTCATTTCAAGTGGTGTCAGTGTCTTATCTTATATTTCTGCGTATGAGCAATCTAGTGGTTGGTAATCCAGTGGCTTCCTGCTTCCTGCTTCCTGCTTTTTGGTCGACATCTCCTCTTCCTTTCTAGCATACGAGCAATCTAGCGCTTAGAAATCCAGTATACGAGCAATTCAAGCTTCATGCTTTCAGTGTACGAGCAATCCAGCAGTCTGGGTTTGTCTTTCTGCTTCTAGGCTTCCACCAATCCATCAGATCAGATTTGTTTTTACTGTTAGTAGACATTGGGTGTCCTACCTGAAACTGAAAGTGAACTTAGTATGATATTATTGTTTTGATTTAATTATTCAATTTTTTAAATATAATTATTCACTTACTGCTCAATTTATTTATTTTTTTGTTAATTGAGCATGTAATTAGATGATACAAAATTCAATTTTATATTTTTAGTCTTTATTTATGAATGTTGTAGGATCTCTCAATTCTCGATCCGATCCTACAATCCGATCTGATCCAAGCTCGAAACAATCTCACCTAGGATCTCGATCCAGACAACCTTGATTTGTAGGGTGAAGTTGATGATGCACACTGATCGACTTACAATTTAGCGTGGTTGTCTACTTCATCATTTTTTGTTGTTTGAGATTGAATATTTCCATAATTAGCTTCTGTCCACTGAATTTATTGTGGTCATGCGTTAGATTTTATTGCCAAAGAAATACAACAAGGTTTTTAATTTCTAATTTACATTTCTTAGATTCGATCTTATTTGATTTAATTATTTTAAGAAAGAGGAGTGAACCCTCAAGTCTAAACTAAGATGTGAGACTAAACTAAATATGCCAACAAGAGGCAGATTTTGACACTTTGCACATGGACTAAGTTAATATTTCTACACTCTCCCGCTATCTTGGAGCATACATATTTCAGGTGTCAAACTTGGAAACGAACTGCTGATATAGTGGACACGATAAGTCTTTGGTGAGAACATCAAAAATCTGCTCAGTAACGCGCACATGCCATAAATCTAGTTTGCAGAGCTGAATCTTTTCCTTGGTGAAATAGCAATCAACTTCAATATGTTTGGTACGTTCATGAAGCACATGATTCTCGTTGATATGGATAGCAACCTGACTATCACATCAGAGAACTGCTCAAAATTGGAATTGCACACCAAAATTAGCAAGAGGACTTTCCAACCACGCGAGTTCTGAAACAACTAATGCCATTGAATGATACTCAGTCTATGTAGACGAGTGTGCCACCATCATTTGCTTCTTGCTTCATCAAGTAATTATGTGTCTTTCAAATTATGTGCAATAGATGCTCGTAGTCCTACGATCATCAAGAGAACCGACATAGTTTGCATTAGAGTAAGGAACCGAGGATAGAGAAGATGGGTCTTATATACAAGTCCTTGTACTAGGGAAGTCTTCAGATACCAAAGAATTCGCTCGACAGCTTGGAGGTGGGACATTCAAGAAGCATGCATGAAACAACTGACCACCCCAACAACAAAGGTTATATCGGGTTGTGTGACAGTTTAATTAATAAGCTTGCCAACCAGACGACGATAATATTCCGGATTAGGGAGAAGCAAATCTGAGTCGGACGTATGAGCACAAAGCTTGTCGTTGGCGTCCATTGGTGTGTTTGCAGAATTGCAGGTTTACATCCTGAATAGCTAGCATCGTGAAAAGGTCTAGATAATACCTCCGTTGAGACAAGACGAGTCCATCTTGTCGACGAGCTACCTCGATGCCTAAGAAGTATCATCGGTTTTCCAAATATTTGGTTCGAAAATATGGAGCCAAGTGCTTCTTAATCATAGGGATACTGTGCATATCATCTCCCATGATGATAATACCATCCATGTAGACCAGAAGTATCATCGTGCCTGCCAGGCGATGATGAGTAAACATGAAGAAGTCTGTTGAGCTCCGAGTGAAGCCAAGCCCGAGGAGACTGTTTGAGGTCATAAAGAGATTTTTTGAGGTCATAGACAAGAGAATCCACTGTAGTTTCATTGCTAAGAGGCTGCTGCATGTAGATAGGCTCATTGTGATTACCATTAAGGAAGACAAGTTTTATGTCGAGGTGATGTAACGATCATTAATGGTGGACGTCCAAGTAGATCAAGACCCGAACGGTATTCAACTTAGCCATTGAGGAGAATGACTTTTCATAGTCGAGTCCTTATTGTTGAGTGAACCTGCGAGCCACAAGACGAGCAATGAGACGCTCAATGGTCCCATTTGGACGATGCTCCACATTGAAAACCCATTTCGACCGACCTGGGAGTGACCAGGAGGAAGGGGGCAAAGTCTGAGGTCTTATTTGCCCAGAGGGCAGCCATTTCTTGATCCATCGCTATTCATCACTCCATAGGCTATAAAGCTTCCTACACAGAATAGAGGGTAGAAATAAAAGATAAAGAAGTTGCAAACCTATGAAGTTCGGAAGCAGTGTACATGGTCATAGTGGGAGAGGGTGAGCGGTAGACGTCGTAGGCGGATCTGTTGGTGGTGGAGTGTCATCAGGAGGGGTAACTATCTCAGGGAATCAAACAAGGTACAACGACGAGTGTAGACATGAAGAGGAGGAGGTGAGTGTGGGAGTACGGTAGTTGGTGTTGGAAGTAGAGGAGTGGCATTGTTGTTGGTAGGGTGGACCTTAGGGATGTTAGGTTGCGGGATAGCAAGTGAGATGGTATCATTAGATGTTGAGTAGGACTAGTCCTCAAGGAAGGTAACATCCGTAGATGTAATGAGTTTGCGAGTAGTAGGAGAATAACACACATTGCTCTTCTTTGTGCGAGAGTAGCCAACAAACTTATACTTGGTAGCGCATGGTGGTAATTTGTCCATGGCAGGGCCAAGAACGTGGACAAAACAAACACTGCCGAAGATACGAGGAGTCAACAAGAAGAGGGGTTACAAAAGAAAGAGGAGGAAGAATGGCGTCGCAAAGTTAAAAATTGAAGAGGGCATGTGATTAATTAGATAACATGCAGTGGAGACTGCGAAGCCCCAGTAGATCTTGAGGACCTGCATTTGAAACATAATGAAACGAGTAACCTCGGGGAGGTGACAAAAGTTTCCTGGAAGTCGTGACTAGTATATTCACGCATATTATTGGTTCAGAGGATTTTTATAGAGTGCGAGAATTGAGTACGAGTTTTAGTGATATAGGAGCGAAAACATGTAGCATTTCAAAGCGACCGCGCAACAAATACAACCAAGTCATGCAAGAATGATCTTGAATAATTGTTAGGAAATAATGAAATCCAATTAGACTAGCATTTTTATATGGGCCCCATATATCTAAGTGCACTAAATCAAAAGGAGTGGAGCTCCGAGTACAGTGGGGGATTAGAGGTAGAGCGATGTTGTTTCTTGTAAATATATGATTCACATGTAAAATCAGAAAAGGAAAAATCCGGAAGAGCTTTTTGCAAAATAGAAAGTGGAGCATGGCCAAGATGCCGATGCTAATCCACAAAGCTAGCAGAGGAGAGAACTGATGTGGGATAGTGTTATGGATCTGTCATGGATCCCCCGTCAGTTATCTGTTATTATATGTATTAAGTTGAGTCGAGTGTATTATTAGTGTCGTAGGAATAGTCGTGTATATAAAGCCCGATCGGGCCGGGCCTGACCCGATTGGGCCCGGGCTTTTGTCCAACCGGACTCGGCCCGGGCTCTAGCTTGAGCCGGGACGGGATCGGGGACCCTCTCAAAAAGTAGGCCTGACAAGGCTCTTCAGGCCGGCTCGGGCTGGCCTGATTTAACAATAGGCGGGATTAATCCCGCCTAAATGCCTATTTAGGCGGGATTAATCCCGCTAAATCGAGATTAATCCTGCCTTAATAGGCGGGATTAATCCTGCCTATTTCCCAACATAGGCGGGATTAATCCCGCCTATTTTAGGCGAGATTAATCCCGCATAAATGCTTATTTAGGCGGGATTAATCCCGCCTAAATGGGAAATCCCGCCAGCTGGCGGGATTTCTGCCTAGCTGGGTGTCGGGCCCAGGCTAGGCCCGGCGCCCGGGCTTGCCCGGGCCGTACTTCGGGCCAGGCACCAAGTGAAAATGAGGGCCCGCTAAGGCCCCCAAGCCCGACCTTGGCCCGGGCCGGGCTTCTCTCGGGCCGGGCCTAGCCGGGCTCTTTTTTGGCCAGGCTTTTCAGGTCCGTGCTTTTTGCACACGACTACGTAGGAGTCTAAAGTCATCGTATATTTTAATATTTTAGCGTCTATTAATGTAATTACAGTCATGCTATTGAGGGTTCTATATATTTACCCGTAGTGTCTTGTATCGAGTTTTGATTGAATGAATTCTAATTTTTGTCCCCTTGTTGTGAGATCTTGATGATTCTCTTCTCTAACGAGCAACCTCGCTTAGGCAGTTGCGATAAGGCTCTGTTGTATCCTCCACCACCATCATCACCACCTCCGATCAACGACTCCGTCCACTACTCCTACGAGTTACTGCAGACTGCAGTTACGGAAGTAGGTCCGTAACAACTTAAATATTAGAGCTCTCGGTCCTCTTTCACATTATTCTCACCATCAGTCACTATTTCCTTTTCCGGCACCCACTGCATCTCAAAAGCTTCATGCTTACACCGTTGTACTGCTCAAATCCATGACAAAACCAAGCAATTGCTTCTCCTACGATGCCAACAGCCCCTGCTACGCGACCATTTCTCCTTGCCACCACCAGTGCACGACATATAAGTCCCACTACTCTCTAAGGGTGCAAGTTGAGTTGAGCCGGCTTGTGAGCTCGATGAATCGACTCGAAAAAGCCCGACTCCAGCTCACCTGCTCTTGTTTATGAGCTCGTGAGCCGGCTCGCGAGCTTTCTTTTTGACTTGTTTTTTTTAAAATATAAATTTAAATAAAAATGGCTACTGAGCTGAAAAGCTCGTGAGCAGCTCGACTCGAGCTCGCGAGCTCGAAAGCTTGAGCTCAGTATATTGGTATTGAACTTTAGCCATGCAAAATGAGCTCGTCGAGCTTAAGCTCGAGCTCGAGCTCGAGCTCAAAATGTTTAGTTCGAGCTTCGGAATTTTACCAAACTCGACTCGTTTACACCCCCTCTCCTCTCTGCTCTCTACACCATCCACTGCCACCTTTCTCTAGTTCGACAAGCCCATCAGAACTTCATGGAGAGCAAGCCGCATCTGCATCAGTGAACCACACACCTCCAACTTCAGCAGCCAAGGACTCCAACTATTTCTTTCCCAGCCACACCACCGTCCAGCCCAACCATCGAGAACATCATCACCTCCGTCGAGCTCATTCGCTTGTTTGACGTCGAGCCCGGTAGCCTCTTCCAGCGCGATCAACGTCTTCCAGACGCAGCCCTAAGCAACCCATGTCGCCTGCTGCAGTCCATCGAGCCCCTCGCCAAGCTTCCACACTGCCTTCCCTTCCTCGAGCCCTCAAAACCTCTGACAGCTGCACGCTCCCATCCATCCAACCCGCCTGCTCGTTTCTTGCATATCGAGCCACCTGCCTTCTCTTCTCCCTCAATCGAACGACCTGCCAGGAGGACTTTTAAATTACTTTTAAGTCACATCCTACTTTTTTTTCTTATCCCCCCGGTTCAGACATATTTGGGAAAATTTTGTTTTCTTCATCAAATTAATGATGGGGGACCCGACTAATTTTCTGATTACTCTCCGAGACGTCATGAACAACTTCATGACTTCCATGGAAGCACAATTCGTGACGCCGAGGCACGCCGTCAGGGCAGCATGACCAAGCTTCTCCACAAGTTTGATAATTTGATAGCCGCCTTTCCACCACCGCTTTTAACTTCGTCGCTGCCGCATCTCCTCTTACAGTCGCCATCTTCGCTGGCCACTGGCGCAACATTGCTCTTCGCGACAATTGTTCCTCCGGTCACGTCGACGCTTTTCTGCCAGCAAGTGCTCCGCGAGCCCCGACCCCAGTTGCCCCGGCCGCATCGTCGCCTCCTCTGCCGGCTCTCTCCACCGACACCCGCTCTATCAATCCCTCCGACCACCTCACCCCCTTCAAATCCGTTCCTTCTGCCGGCTGTCGCTCCTCCAACCTACTTGTTGCTGCTCACCACTGCTCCACCGACCTTGCCGAAGCCATTACTTCGGCCGCTTGTTTTTTCAACGACGTCGCCGCAACTTGCCGTCGCCACCTGATATCATGCATTGTTCTGGCGGGAGATCAAGATGCCTGATGATCCGGTCACCACGTGGAGTTCGAGCTTGAGGACAAACTCGATGTCAAGGGCGGATGAGATGTTATGGTTCTGTTACAGATCCCCCGTCAGTTATCTATTATTATATGTATTAAGTTGAGTCGAGTGTATTATTAGTATCGTAGGAGTCTAATCGCAGTCGTCGTATATTTTAATATTTTAGCGTCTATTAATGTAATTATAGTTATGCCATTGATGGTTCTATATTTTGACCCTTAGAGTCTTGTATCAAATTATGAATGAATGAAGTCTAGTTCTTGTCCCCTTGTTGTGAGATCTTGGTGACTCGCTTCTCTAACGAGCAACCTCTCTTAGGCAGTCGAGATTAAGGCTCCGTTATATCCTCCACCATCATCTTCATCTCCGATCAACGACTCCGACCACTACTCTGACTAGTTACCGCAGTTTCGAAAGTAGGCCCGTAATAAATGGTCTAGAGTTTATATTATATTTGACAGTCGTCCCCTACCAATGATATTTCGTGCCCGTTGATCCTGCACCACGAAGAAAGAGGAGAAAAAGTGATGGAACATTCATGATCATTAGTAAGACGTCTAACATAGTGAGGGTTGAATTGAGAGCCAGGAACATTACACACAGAGCAGAGAGAGGGACGACATGAGGGTGCACATCGCTGGAGCCGCAGATCGGGGTAGTGTTGCCATTGACCACCTTGATAGACTTCGAACAAGTAGAGTCTGTATACTGAAAAGTATTCTGCTGGGTAATATTATTCGTCGCCCTAGAGTCCACTATCCAAGAGGGACTATGGAAAAAACACGATATACCTTCATTAGAGATAAAGGCAACAAAAAAGCCGAACGTCTGAGCAACAATCACCCAAATATGTTGTAGTTCTTCTCGCAAGGTGTCAATGTCAGATCAAGTGGTGTTATGACCATCCATCGTAGGAGAAGCATGGTGCTGAGATGTGGAGGGATTCAGCGGGAACCCATGTTTGTGATAACAAGTGACCTAAATATGATTCGTCCGCCCATAATGGGTACACATGTGAGTGTTCTATCCCCTGGAGCAATTGCGGCCATCACGTCCACCACCCCGAGATCCATGACGACCGCCACGGTATCCAGAAGGGGGAGGAACGTCAGGAGAGTGTTTGGAGTAGGGTAGGAGAGGGATGCATTGAGATATCGATGGGCAGAGTCACTTCCATGATCATGGAGCACACATTTGAGAGGGACAGAATAGTGGGAGAGGATAAGATGGACACCCAGACACTCAGGATGAGGTGTTAGACGTGTCATCATTAAAGCTACGTCGGCATCCTCCTTCTGGCACGTTAGGTGACTGTGGCTGGTGTTGAACCCAATACTTGATGAGTGTCTTGTATTGAACACAAAGGATGTCAGGTCACCGTCAGAACCAGGTTCAATGACATAGAGATCCCATAAGATATCAAACAGATGAGGAAGACTGTCCTGCCCAGAGTACAAGGTCTTCAATTCTTCGCATGTAGCTTTAGCAGTCTCGTGGTGCATAAACATGCGATATGGTTCACTATCCATGGAATTGAGGATCCATGATTGCACGCGTCCATCATTCCGGAGCCATTGCTCGTTAGGCTAAGCAGGGGTAGCACGAGTGACATGATGAATGCAACATTTGGTTCGGAGGACGCGGCACACAGAGTGTACCCACTCAACAAAGTTTTTCTTCCGGAGAGGGATATAGTTGTAATGCAGAGTTTTTCCTGGATGTTAGGGAGAGGGGCTGGAGCAAGGGTGGAAAGGGTTGAGGTTGCACTTGTTCCTGCATAATGAGGTATTGTTGGGAGAGAAGGAGAGGAAATAGAGGTCCTGCAAGCTCTGGAGGAAAACAACCGAGAAAGAACTACGACGAGCTCATGAGAAAACTTGGGGGGGGGGGAGCTCAAGCGAAGAAAAAGAGAGATCCAACGAGAATGAGCTGTACCGAGATCTGAATAAGTGAACCCACGGGGTCCCATAGAGGCGCAACAGGTCAGTAGGTTGCAGAAATAAATTGATGAGGTTCTGCCAGTTACTGGGAGCACTCGACGAGCTCTTGTGAGCACCTTGCGAGCTTAGGAGAAAACAACCGAGAAAATTTGCGAGTCCCAGGAGTTCTTGCGAGGTCCCTCTAGCAGTCGGGAAGGAGGGCGAATTCCGGCAAGTGCTGGCGAGCTTAGGAGAAAGCACAGGAGACAATCACCGACGAATGCAGGGTGTATATGCCAGGTCCAGCGACATGCGTGCTCAAGCCGTCATAGGAAGACCTGGCGAGTGCTTGGCAACGAGTCTCGGGTGATCGGTCCGAAGTTGAGACGAGTAACATGAAGCGACAGGAGAGCAGTGAGTCCCGTAGCCAGAGAATGCGAGAACTGGTGCGCTTAGGGCCTATAAAAAGATGGGAGAGCTGTCTCATTCGTGGAGTTCATGAAGAGCAGGGAACAACCGAGTATCCAGCTGCACAAGGAGAAGAATATGTGAGGACTAGAAAACAATTAGGAGGATTTAACTGGTGTCAGTGCACTGATTTGGATCGAATGGCTTTGTTTCCATGTAAACTATCACAATTCAAAAAGAAAATAAGTTTTATTTCTCTTCTACTTCATCAATCAATACAAGTGTTTGTACATACATATATAGGAAAGAGGAGTGAACCCTCAAGTCTAAACTAAGATGTGGGGCTAAACTAAACATGCAAACGGGCCTCTACATGGGCTTTGTACATGGGTTAAATTAATATTTCTGCAATACACATGATTAATAATCAAATATTTCATGTTTCAAAATGTGATCGGTTTTACATTTAAAGCCATTGCTCCTTTGTGTAAGGTCTTTGGTAATTGTTGAAAGAGCTCCAAAACTTGTATGTATTGCTTGTGTGTCTAAATACAAGGAGAGAATACAAATATATAGGAAGAAGAAGAGAGAAGAAAAACCTATACAAGATGTGGGACTAAAGAAGGAGAGAAGATAAAACAATAAATGGGCCCAATAATGGGCCCTTTACATGAGCTATTTTAACACTCCCCCGCAAGCTGGAGCGTACAAATCGTATGCGCCAAGCTTGGACAAACATTGATAGAAGAGTGTCTTGGAAAGAGCCTTCGTGAAGACATCCGCAACTTGTTCCGATCCTGGGACATGCTTTAGGTCAAGCTTCTTCATTTGAACCTTTTCCCGTATGAAGTGACAATCGACCTCAATATGCTTCGTTCTTTCGTGAAAGACCGGGTTCTTTGCGATGTGTATGTCGGCTTGACTGTCACAAAGGAGAAGAGCCGGTGATGGTAATTTTACACCTAGATCAGTAAGAAGACTCTCAAGCCATGTCAATTCTGATACAACTGATGCCATTGCCCGGTACTCTGCCTCGGCTGAAGATCGAGCAACGACCGCTTGTTTCTTACTTCGCCAAGTAACCAGATGTCCGCCAAGGTAAGTGCAAAAACCACTCGTAGATCGCCGGTCATCGAGAGAGCCAGCGTAATCAGCATCTGAATATGCCACCAATGTTGGAGCAGAAGAGGAGGTCCTGTAGACAAGTCCCTGACCAGGAGCGGTTTTCAGATACCTGAGAATTTGTTCCACTGCTTGAAGATGAGATTTTCGAGGAGAGTGCATGTATCTGCTGACAAGACCAACAACAAAGGAAATATCCGGTCTGGTAACCGTGAGATATATCAGTTTTCCAATAAGATGTCGATAATATTCAGGATTCTGGAGAAGGAGATCAGAGTCAGATGCCTGGGCACACAGTTTGTGGTTCACATCCATAGGAGTATCACTTGGCTTGCAGCCGGACTGACCCGCATCATGAAAAAGGTCAAGACAATATTTCCGTTGAGAGAGAGTGAGCCCATCCGGCCTTCTGGCAATCTCAAGACCCAAAAAATAGCGAAGAGGTCCCAAATCCTTTGTCTGGAAGACTGAGTTTAGATGGACTTTGACTGTCTTTATCCCTTGAGAGTCATCTCCAGTAATGATAATATCGTCGACGTATACTAACAGAATAACCGTTCCTGTTGGTTGGTGACGAGTAAAGAGCGAGAAGTCGGCCGAGCTCCGTGTGAAGCCAATCTCACAGAGGACCTTGCTGAATTTTTCAAACCATGCCCGTGGAGATTGTTTGAGACCATATAGAGCCTTTTTAAGATGACAGACCTGAGACTCCCCCGTGGTCTCAAACCCGGGTGGTTGTTGCATGTAGACAGTTTCCTTGAGATCCCCATTCAAGAAAGCATTTTTGATATCCAGCTGAAAGAGAGGCCACCGGCGATGGACAACAACAGAGATGAGGACGCGAACACTATTAAGTTTCACAACTGGAGAGAACGTTTCCTCATAATCTAGCCCCTCCTGTTGAGTGAACCTCTAGCCACAAGACGGGCCTTTAGACGGTCAATTGTCCCATCGACAGCATGTTTGATGACAAAGACCCACTTGCACCCAACTGGTTTCTTGCCCGGTGGAAGGGGAACAACAGACCATGTCTGGTTAGACCAGAGAGCAGACATTTCTTCCTCCATGGCCGCTCGCCATCCTGGATGTTGAAGCGCCTCCTGCACAGAATTAGGAATAGCAACCGAAGAGAGAGAAGTAGCCAAAGTGTGTAAATGGGGAGAGAGACGATGAAGAGAGATGTAGTTTGCCAACGGATGAGCAGTGGAAGACGATACCTGATCAGTTGGACGCGGAGTATCCATGGTAGAGACCGACGACAGAGGGGCAACGAAAGTGGTAGAGCGACGAGTGTAGACGCGGATAACTGGTGGTTTGGATTGAACGTCAGTCTGTTTAGAGGGAATGACAGCCAGGGGAGTAGTGGCGGGAATGACTGGGCGGGGGATGGATGGAGGAGTAGGTGTGGGTGGTAGATGGTCAGGTAAGGGAGCAGGAAAGAATGGTTGATCATCGCGGAAAGTGACATCAACAGAAACGGAGATCTTGCGTGTAGCAGGAGAATAACATACATACCCATTTTGGGTGCGTGAATATCCAACAAAGATATGCTTGGCCGCTCGAGGATCCAACTTATCCGAGGAAGGCCCCAAACGGTGGACATAGCAGAGGCTACCGAATACACGAGATGGGAGGGGAAAGACCGAAGTGGAGAGAAAGAGTATGCTAAACGGAGTAGCATAGTTGAGAATAGAGGAAGAGAGACGGTTAATGAGAAAACAAGCGGTCGAGACCGCAAAGTTCCAATATGGTTTGGGGACATGCATTTGAAGCATGATGAAACGAGCAACATCGAGTAAGTGACGATTCTTACGTTCGGCAACACCGTTTTGTTGCGGCGTGTAAGCGCAGGAAGTTTGATGTAGAATCCTGAACTCAGAACATAAAGCAGTAAATTCGTGACTAGTGTACTCACGAGCATAGTCAGTTCGTAGTACTTTGATGGTCTTGTGGAATTGCGTACAGGTTTCGAGGACAAATGCTCAAAAGACACGGGGAAGCTCGGAGCGATCACGAAGTAAGTATAGCCAGGTAGTGCGAGAGTGATCATTAATAAACGTTATAAAATACCGGAAACCGGAAATACTAGTAATTTTAAATGGTCCCCAAATATCTGAATGCACTCAATCAAAAGGAGCAGCGCTCCGAGTACAATGGGAAGAAAAAGATGAACGAGTCTGTTTGCGAGGATACATGAGTCACACTGAAAGGGGGTAAAAGAAACATCGGGAAGAGCCCGCTGGAGGACCGGTAGAGGAGCATGCCCAAGTCGACGATGCCAATCAGTTGAAGAGACGGATGAGAGGATGGTGGGAGAGTCGTCAAGAAGGTAGAGCCCATTCTGCAGCCGACCTTTACTAATGGTAGTCTGCGTCCGCCGATCCTGTATAACAAAAGAAGAGGAAGTGAATATAACAGAACAATCCAGATCATTAGTAAGCCGTCTAACAGAGAGTAAATTGAACGGTGAACTCGGGACGTGAAGAGCCGAGCGAAGGGAGATGGAGGAGGTGAGAGGAAGATCTGCCGAGTCGGAGACGGGAACAGTGGCTCCATTGGCCACAGTAATAGACTGTGGATAAGGGGAAGTCAGGTACTGGGCAGGTCGATGTGGAGTAATGTGATGAGTAGCGCCAGAGTCCACAATCCAGCCCAAGCCGGTGGAGAGACAAGCGGTACCTGTGTTAGAGACGGAGACAATCGAGGCAGATGGTGGGTGGAGCAATCCCTGGAGATGCTGGAGCTGAAGACGGACACTCTCAAGGTCAGGAGACCAACATCGGTAGCAACAAAAGCCGTCGGGCGAGGAGGATAGCCAACTTTCTTGTAACAGGTTGCCTCGAGATGACCATCTTTCCCGCAGAAGGAACACTTCGGCCGACCCCGGCCACCACGACCACGGCCGCGAGATCCCGAACGACCCCCCCGAGTAGAAGGAGGAGGGAATGGTAGAAGCGGAGGTGTCTGCTGAAGAAGGGCCGGAGGAGCCGGAGTATCTGGAGGAGGTGATACTCGGAGAATCATGGAGCACACATCAGAAAAGGATGGTGTGGTAGAGGAAGCCAGGACCTGAGCACGAATGCTCTGAAGGTGAGGGGGAAGACGGGCCATGATGATGGCAGTACAAGCGGCTTCCTTCTGAGCGCGCTGAGCAGCAACATCATTGGTGAATGGCTGATGCTGGATCCATGCTTAAACAAGAGTCTTTGCACGAGCAACAAAGGAGGTCATATCAGAAGCTCCTCCAGCGTCAAGAGCAAAGAGGTCAGTGAGGATGTCGTAGAGATGCTGGAGGCTGTCCCGTCCAGAATATAAGGAGTGTAGCTCAGTCCACATATCTTTGGCAGTCTCATGATACATAGCCATTTGATATGGCTCACCATCTAAAGAATTCAAGATCCATGTCTGAACTCGACCATCATTGCGGAGCCAGTCATCGGTAGGAGGGGTGGGAGGAGCCTGAGTAAGGTGAGGGAGATGGCCCTTGGCCTGAAAAACTCGTCTAACAGAATGTACCCAAGGGACGAAGTTCTTCTTTCCAGAAAGAAAGATGGTAGTGATGCGCAGCTCGTCACAGACTTCTGTAGTGCAAGTCGGGCAGTCAGGTGGACAAGCCGAGCGGTCAGGTGGACAAGCCGGGCGGTCAGGTGGACAAGCCGGGCGGTCAGATGGACAAGCCGGGCGGTCAGGTGGACAAGCGGGCGGTCAGTAGGCGGGCTGGCCGTCGAGCCAGAGGAGTTACCGGAAGAGCCCATAAGGGCAGATCGCAGAGGCAGCCGGCTGAGGTCGCTGCGAGAAGGGCAGGAGGCCGTTGCGAGAAGGGAGCAAGGCCGCGGCGAGGAGAAGACAAACCGCCTGCAAGAAGACAAGGAGGCCGCCGCGAGAAAGACTGAGGAAGACCACGACCAGAATGCGGATAGACAGAAGTCCGCACGGTCAAGCCGGACACCAGCGAGTAGTCAGTTCGCGACCAGAGGGCAGAAACAAAAGAGAGACCGCCCCGATCTAGGTGAAGCCAGCAGCGGTCAGAGAGCGGAAGGAAACCGCGAGAGAAAGCAAGCGAGAAGAAGGAAACAAAGAGAAGGCGAAGCCGCAGCGGATAAACGGCGGAGCCGCAGCGGACAGAAGGCGAAGCCGCAGCGGGCAGAAGGCGAAGCCGCAGCGGTCAGAAGGCGAGGCCGCAGGAGACAGAAGCCGCAGCGGACAGAGGCGAAGCCGCAGTAGACAGAAGGCGAGGCCGCAGCGGGCTTGCAGCGGTCAAGGAAGCAAGAGGGAGAGGAACTCGCAGCGGATAGAAGGGGAATCCGCAGCGGATAGGAAAGAAGTGGACCCCACGAATTAGAGAGAATGGTGGCTATAAAAGGGCCTGAAGAGGGTGGAACCACGGAGAGAGAGAGGAGAAGAGGAAGACAGAGGCAAACCGCAGAGTCTGCGGATAGGAGCCCGCGGATAGGAGACCGGAGCGGGTAGGCTCGCAGTCCGCAGGAGTAGCAGAGAGGGGCGGGCGGGGGCGGGTTGGGCGGTTAAAGATAAGGAGACCGCACCGGAAAGACCGCTCCCTCTGATACCATGTTGAAAGAGCTCCAAAACTTGTATGTATTGCTTGTGTGTCTAAATACAAGGAGAGAATACAAATATATAGGAAGAAGAAGAGAGAAGAAAAACCTATACAAGATGTGGGACTAAAGGAGGAGAGAAGATAAAACAATAAATGGGCCCAATAATGGGCCCTTTACATGGGCTATTTTAACAGTAATAAACACTGAATATTTTGGTTAACATGATTCCTTTTTTGGGATAAAAAGACGGACAATATTATTTTTCATCAGTATAGTTAATGCATGAAATAGTCCTCTTCTGTTTAACATATTAATATTTTCATCTAACAGAGTTCTTGAGAAAGTGATCCTGCCACTTTAAATTCTGTGTTGGTTTATGTTCCTTTAAAATACTGTTTCAATTAATTTAATAATTTTTACTATGCGTAAATCCACCTTTTACCATCAGGAAAATCGTGATAGGCCCAAATTGATGTTTGCACCACATTTTTTGGAAAATTATTTTTTTCATCTTTTTAAGGTTTTTTGGAAAATTATTTTTTTCATCTTTTTAAGGTACTGGAAGGAGTTATCAAGTACCGTTGGAATGCCTTACCAAGTGAACAGCGAGACGGAATTAAAAACTATATTTCTGATCTCATCGTCCAGGTTAGAGTATTATGTTTTTCCACTATGGACCATTTAGAGTTCATAATCATTCTGTTTTGTGATGACTGTTTAATCTATCCTCTCACTTGTTATTACAGCTTTCAAGCAATGAAGTCTCTTATCGGCGAGAGAAGCTATATGTTAATAAACTTAACATCATACTAGTTCAGGTAATCTCAAAATTAAATTTTCATATTTTGAAAGTTAACTAGAGGTGGTTTTTCCCTAAATTGTAATTTTAATGCTGCAATTTTTATTAAAAGGAATATCCCAGTACCAGTAGTTGAAGGTAAGGTTATGGAAAGTAGTCTTAGCTTGATCTGAGCATGTTATAAGAAAGAAGATTAAACTTATACTATCTAAGATGATTCAAATTGGAAAGTAGTCTTAGCTTGTTGATATATGGTTATTGGAATTTGACTTGGTGATTTGGGCATGCATAATAAAGAATAGAAAATGCAACAATACAGCGGAATAATTTTTTTTTTGTGAAGTAAAAAGAAAGAAGATGATTTAACCCAGTAAAAATGGCTAAAAGTAGTGCAAACAGATTTATTAATTATATTTAACACCATATCCCACACGTAACAAGATTAATACTGGTGGACAGATTCATAAAGCTAACCTATTGGAATAAGGTCATAATTTAATTAATAGTCATGCTTTTCTCCTTCAATGCAATTATAAGTTGTATGCTCATCTTGTCATGAAAATTGTGTACTTGGATATTTTTGATATTTTCATTTTCTTTTGGTCCTACTTTACATATTTTAATGTACTTCAACTATAACAGGTTCTTAAGCATGAGTGGCCTGCTAGATGGCAGTCCTTCATTCCTGATCTTGTTACAGCTGCCAAAAGTAGTGAAACAATTTGTGAGAATTGCATGGCTATATTAAAGGTATCATGCTTCGTCTTCTCTTTATTCTTGATGCAGAGTTTGAGTCCTCCAGATATTTTTATATGCCTCATCATAGTGCAGCTTCTTAGTGAAGAAGTTTTTGATTTTTCAAGAGGAGAAATGACACAGCAAAAAATAAAGGATCTCAAGCAGTCGTTAAACAGGTGAATTTTATGATAGCTGGCAATCATTTTTTACTTTTATGAACTTATTTATCTATGAAAGCCTGCTAGTACGAACATTGTAATCTTTAATATTCAAGTATCATTATTTGTGTTTCATTAGTTTCTTTTATGGACACCGACGGAGCGGACGGGGGTGAAGGGCGATCCCCAGTGTGGCGGGTGTATCGACGTCGCGAGCACGACGCGCATAACATGCCGGCTTAGCCAACATATGTCGAGTGGTGTTATTGTATCTTTCATGTTTCAGTTTCGTATGTTGATTCCAACAAGTATATAAGCTAGAGAACTATTGTACTTTGGGCATGCTTGAAGTAATTTGGAATTCTAATTTCCGTTTCCCTCTCTTTCTCCTCTAATTTCTCCTCTCCCTTCTCCCTCTCTTCCCGTAACCTGCCTCCTTCAGGCCGTGGTCTCTGCCGCCCAAAGTACCCGTGCCTAAGCAGTTGCATCAACGCATCCGTTCCGCTCCTCCGTATCGTGCTCGATTCGCCGTCCCGGTTCCCTTTGAGCGTCGCTCCCGCTTCGGCGCATCCGTCACCTCGCGCGATCCGCTTCAGCCATTGTCTCGCCTACCCTAAACATGGTTCCAGCTGGCTCCCTATCTCCGCTTAAGGCTTCCCGCGGCTTCTTCCAAATCCCTTCCCTCCAATTGGTCGCATTGTAAGATCAACATTCGTGATCATCTCGCCTGCCCTAGACGCGACTCCAACGGGCTTTGTCTCTCCGCCTAAGGCTTCCAGATCCCTTCCCTCCATCCGGTTGAGTGCATGGCCCCTAGGATGCGATCGATGGTCAACACTGTTGCAACACAACCGGCCCACCCACGGATTGAGCCATCCTTTGTCATTTGGACGACAATGACGGCTCCATCGCATCGCTGCAGACCCTCATACCTCGCATGGATGCCAAGATCAACTCCCTCTTGGCCGGTCTCCCTACCACGCTCGCGATTTCCAACGCGGATTTGACGTCCCTCCTTGGAGCCCCCCAGATTCAATGGCACCAATCCTATGGGATGGATTGCCTGGGCCGAACAGTTCTTCGATATTCAACAGATCTTTGAGGCACAGGTCAACACGACATTGATTGGCATGGAGGGCTCCTCCCTTCACTGGGTGCGCTGACTACGTCAATCCAAACCGGCCATGTCTTGGTCGAACCTTCAGCGGGAGCTCATTTACCATTATGACACTCGCTACTCGGGCTCCGCGATGGAGCGACTCTGTAGCGTTCGTCATACGAGCTCCCTTGACGAGTAGATTGATGAGTTTATCGTCCCCGCGACGCATCACTGCCTCAGCTTCTTCATGCATGGGCTCCTCCCACAAACCCATGCCTATATCCGCACCCACCATCCGCCATCAATTGCGGAAGTTGGTTGAAGCAGAAGTCAAGACTCAGCCTCTGGACACAACATGCAAACCGCCCTCGATGCCTCCGGTGTGCTTGATCAATCGCCAACAAAGCCCTACCATGCCCCACAACTTGAGGTAGCCCCGACCCCCGACCGCGCCTCCCAGCCACCCCGCCCTCCTAGGCCTATGGCCTACCCGACTCTCCAATCATGAGTACCATGATTTGTGGACCAAGGGTTTTTTACTTCCGCTGCAAACATCCCTACTCCCCTACGCACGAGTGCCCACTGAATGACCTCCAGATTCTCATTGGCGAGGAAGAACCTGAGGTGATGCTCGCAGACTTCGAGGCCCTTGAGTTGGATACTGTGACCAAGGACTCCCCAGCTTCCACCTTCCATCGTTTGGACCGACCTTCCACTGTTTACTGCCGGCGGCTTTTTGGGCCCATAGACAAATAAGCTCCAGGGAACGCTTCACGGGGGCCTCTGTGGTGGTGATGATTAGTAGCGGAGCAAGCCACAATTTTATCTTTTAGCACTTGGTGGATTGTTTGGCGCTGCCTGTGCAGGCCGCAGATCGCTTCTCGATTTCCTTAGGAGATGGTAGACAGAGGGAGACGAGCGATGGGTGGTCTGTGCGCGACCCTCACTCTCACCATAGGCCACAACCCATTTCGGGCATACTTCTACGCCTTCTTTCTAGCCGGGGTGGATGTTATTCTCGTGATGGCTTGACTCCACACACTTGGTAACGTCAACATCAACTGGGACTACATGACTATGCACTTCCTCCGCGGGGGAAACAACCTGCTTGCTGGAGGGCGACTCGACCTTCAATAATCTGTCTCCTTATAGGCCCCCAGAATTCCACCGACGTGGATTGGGAGGCCTCCTTGTTTCACCTGGAGGAGTAGTCCGCCCAATGCTTTCCGACCTCCCCGACGCTGACAAGACCTGTTTTTCCCCAGCCAGGCCGACGGATCACCGCATTTCCCTGCAAGGGGGTGTTTCCTCCATCTTAGTTCGACCGTACCGCCACGATCGTGCTCAGAAGGGAGAGATCGAGACACTGGTGGCCGACATGCTCGCGGCTGACATCATTCGCCACAACGCTAGTCCATTCTCGAGCCCTGTCCTCCTGGTTCGCAAAAAGGACGACAACTGGTGCTTTTGCGTGGATTACCGGGAACTCAATAAGGTCACCATCCTGGATAAGTATTCTATTATGGTCATTCAGGAGCTCTTGGACGAGTTACAAGGGGCGGTCTTTTTCTCCAAGTTGGACCTATGCGCCTGTTACCATCAGATACGGGTCCGCAAAAAGGATGTTCAAAGACGACGTTCCGCACACATGATGACCATTATCAGTTCTTGGTCATGCCTTTTGGCCTGACAAATGCTCCTGCCACCTTTTTGGCCACCATGAATGATCTGTTCTGTCCAGTCCTGCGCAGGTATATATTGGTTTTCTTTGATGATTTTCTAGTTTTCAGCTCATCTTGGCAGGACAACCTTCACCACATTCAGGCAACTCTCCCCACTCTCCTGGAGCACTCTTTTTGTGTGAATCTCAAGAAATGCGTCTTCGAGTAGACAAAGATTAGTTACCTGGGGCACACCATCTCCACAAACAACATAGCTATGGACCCAGACAAGGTTCAGGCCGTCTTTCAGTGGCCCACATCCCGATTACTTCGCGATGTTTGTGGATTTTTGGGCCTCACAGGGTACTATTGTCAGTTCATTCGGGTCTATGACAAGATTGATAAACCTCTCTCCGACTTGTTGTAAAAGTCAGAGATCGATAGTTTTCAGTGGACACCAGCGACGACTGCTCTATTTCGGACCCTTCAATAGGCACTGAGCACCGCCGCTGGGTTAGCTATGCCAGATTTTTCGCAACCATTTGTGGTTGAGTGCGACGCATCAGGCTCAGACATCGGTGCAGTTTTGATGCAAGCGAGACAATCTATTGCCCATTTCAACCGTATGTTTGCGGCCATCGTGTAGCCCTGCTCCGCATATGTGTCTGAGCTGATGGCTTTGGTTCTAGCAGTATGGCAATGGCGGCCCTACTTACTTGGTAGCCACTTCACGATACAGACACATCATCATAGCCTACACTACCTCCTCCATCAGAAGATTGCGACCATTGTGCAGTAGGTTTGGGTTGCTAAACTATTGGGATACGATTTCAACATTGAGTTTCGGGCGGGTTCGTCCAACCGGGCGGCCGACGCACTCTCCCGCCATCCTCAGACGACATGACAACCATTTCCCGACCATTTTGGGAGGACGCCACCATTCTTCAGCGTGAAGTTGCAACCGACCCCGAGCTACAGTCAATTGTGTTGGCCTTGCGGGTGGACGCCACTGCCCTCCCTCCTTATCGTCTTATGGGCGACCACCTCTACTATCATGATCGTCTAGTACTTTCTGCCCCCTCTCAGTTGATTCTCCGCCTACTCATCAAGTTCCTGGCTACTACAAAAGTGGGTCACGCGAGCGCCTTCAGGACGGTATTACTGACTCGCCGCTTTGATATATTTGTCAAGAATATTCCAGCGGGTCAAGACCTTCGTTCCAACCTGCCTACCGTGCTAGCACGCTAAGTACAAGGCTACCTTTCTTGGGGGCCTCCTCTAGCTACTTCTCGTTCTGACTCAAATCTGGGAAGACATTTCTATGGACTTTATGATGGCGATCGATGACACACGCGCGTTTATTCCTGCAGGAGGCGGTGATCGGCGACCCATTTGGGCGATCTGAATCCGCGGATGCGCCCAGATGGTCGTCCCGAGTCAGTTTGATATATTACCTAATTTATTTCATGTTGTATTTGGCACCTGATCGGCCCGAACATTATTAGCCGTTTGATCAGGATGCCCTAGTTTTTATTTTCCCTCTCCCCCTATATAAACGTGCGTGTGTGTGGCTCTTTTGAGGGATCAGTGGTTGCTCTTCTGCAACCGGCTGGTCTTCCTCGGTGGATTCCGAGCAGAACTTCAATTGCTCCCTGCTGCTGCCCGTTGGCCCTCCTCCCCAACGCTGCAGCCTCCACTTTCTCCTCCCAACCCCATCCAACTCGTCTCATGCTACTCCGCCACCCTCCAGTTGTCCTCCCAACCCTAACAAACTGCCTACAATCCCGCCGACTCTTCCCTGCCCTAACTCCCAACCCGTCAGCCCACCTACAACAAACCGCCGGCTCCCCCTGCTCCATCTCCCTCCCGCAGCCCACCTCTAGCAACCCACCAACTCCCCCTACTCCATCTCCATACCTTCAGCCCACCTCCAACAACCCGCCGGCTCCCCCTGCTCCATCCCCCTCCCGTCCGCCCCACGTCCAAACCTCCACCGCCAGATCTACCACCCACCAGTCACGACAACCTTCCCCTACCCAGATCAGCCTCCCACACCCATCCCGTCTAGTTTCCCCCTACCATCGACGCGCCAAGGATAACACCGTCGTCGTCTTCCCATCTCTAGTTCACGCCGCCACATGCATGAGTAAATTTAGGTATGAATGTTATTTATTTCCTTTATGTCGGATGTTTGGAATTGAACTGTTGTTGTGGGATCTGATAATTTCATACACACTTATTATTATTCGTAGTTTGATTTGCGGAATTCATTCGGTCCATGCTTAAATTAATTGCATCTCAATTGTTTGTGAATTTCCACTTTGTTTTACCCAAGTAGATTTTTTGCAAACCTGTTGCATTTGCTTAAGTCTTATTTTAGTTAATCGCGTATTGTTTAATACATCGGACAATCAATTGTATGTGCAACTACATTTATGGCGACAATTATTTTGATTGTGTATGCATCCAAATCACTATAAGGTTTGTTGTAGATCCATTGAGTTCATCGTGTGATCGCTTGTATTGCATTTTTGGTTAGGACATCCGTTTCTCGCCACCTGTAGACTTGTGTTGCATCACTTTATCTCCCGACTTCCCTGCTCCAAGACATGGAACTGCATATTGGTGGTCATAGACCGCCTATCCAAGTATGCTCATTTCATTCTGCTCCGCCAGTTGTTCATGGCTCCCGACGTGGTCGCTGCTTTCGTTGATGGGGTGGTTCGCCTCCATGGGTTCCCTCGCTCCATTGTGAGTGACCGCGACCCCCTCTTCCCGAGTTCATTCTTGCAGGTGCTGTTCAAGATGCATGGTACGCAACTTCGAATGATACAACATACCACCCGCAGATGGGCGGACAGTCCGAGGCCATGCATTGATGCCTAGAAACCTATCTGCGTTGTTTTGTTTGTGATCACCTGCATGCTTGGGCCGAGTGGCTCTCCTGGGCCGAGTATTCCTTCAACACGTGTTTCCACTCCGGCGCCGACACCGCACCGTTTGAGGCAATTTATGGCAGACCTCTGCCCGTCCTCACAGTGGCTGTTCCAGGAGAATGTGCGGTTGTCTCCGTGGACAGCCTCCTCCGCGATCGTGATGCCATGCTCCGTCAGCGGCACCATCTTTTCCAGCGCGCCCAAGACACATGGTGTCCTCAGCCAACCGCCATCGTCGTGGCGTCCAGTTCATCGAGGGTGACTCAGTGTTTCTCAAGCTCCGGCCACACCGCCAGGTGACAGTGACCCCGTGGGCCCACTCCAGGTTGGCGACCAAGTTCTACGACCCTTTGAGATCCTAGCCCAGGTGGGCACTCTAGCGTACCGCCTTCGCTTACCTTCGGAGAGTCACATTCATTCAGCGTTCCACGTATTGCAGCTCAAGCAGGTGATTGGTGATCACCCAGTCGAGGAGGCGCTTCCTCCACTATCATCCGACGCCATCCCATCTGTGTTCCCTCCCCAACGCATTACTCACACGCGCACGATCCTCCACGCGGAGCAATTTGTGGAGGAGGTTTTAGTGGTTTGGTAGGATCACCCACTCTCGAAGGCGACATGAGGGGATCGAGCGGATATGCGCCACCAGTTCCTAGACTTCTGCCTTGAGGACAAGACGAATTTCCCAGAGGGTGGAATTGTTACGGACACCGACGAAGCGGACGAGGGCGAAGGATGACCGCCAGTGTGGCGGGCGAAGGACGACCGCCAGTGTGGCATGCATTTTCCGCTTTTACCACTTCCATGGCAGTTGGATGGGTTTCACCAGTTTCGCCTTTGCAATCTGAAAAATTGGAAACTTAAACTCCATTGTGATTTTGCAGTCTGTAGATTTGTAACCTACTGTCTAGTTCAAGATGCGAGATGACAATGTTACAACAGTTGAGAAAATCAAGTGTTCTTAGACAAAGTTTGTTTGTTTTTTCAGATTTAAGTGACTTCCTTCTGTGAGGTTCTTTCATGAACTATACATTTTTAAGTAAAATTGATATAGAGCTTCACTGCCGGCCTAATTTTGCACTTAGGAAGTTAACCTAATTGTAATACCAGAAGTAATCTTATGGTGGAAAAAAATCTAATTGAGTATTTTAGTAAGTTATTTCTAGCTGCAATCAGGTACCTGATGTCAAAATGATAAATTTGCTTATTTTGATAACAATTAAACATTTAAAAATTGAAAAAATTGTCCTGGCAAATTGATTTCATCCGTGTAAAGAATGAAAAAGTTTAGAAACTTAGAGAACAGGATCCCCTCTGATTGCAGCTTAGGGTTCAGTAGTATCCACAAATATCAGACCTTAAACCGCAACCAAGATTCAGTCACAACCCAGGTGATGCCTATTATGATTACATTCTGCAGTCTTTGCTCTTGATTTTTATGCATTACATCTATCTTTCTGCGTGGATCCTTTTGGTTTGTTCTGCATTGTTTCTGTTAATAACTTTAAAACCAAATTATTGCAACTAATATATTCAATGTACAGAAATAATGCTTGCTAGTTCCTTTTTTTTTCAAATTCTTGCCAGTTTTACGTTTTATTGTAATTAATAAACATTGTTTGTAGCAGTTACACAACCTTTACATTCCAGCTTGCTGATACAAGAATGCAGGCAGACCCACCATTGATACAAACAGCAACGCATGCATCCACATAGAATGTAATAACTAAGCAGCTAAAAAAAATCCTTGATTTAAGTATGCTTTACATCACGAATATATCAAACATATTTCTGATATAGCATACTGAATCATATTGGTTTACCCATATATAAGTGTTACCAATCAATTTTGTTTAATATATTTTTGACACTAGATTTTCTGTATTTTAAGTTGAAAATTGTCTTCTTGATTCCATTTTTCCACGGCAGATGCAGTTTTTTTTAGCAGGGCACTATTTAAATAAGATTATACAATATAACAGAAAACATCCATACTATTTCCATCACGAAGTTATAGGTTTCTTATCACAAAAAAATATCATTTTTTTCTCACACAACACCCAAATAATGTCTCTTTTTGACTCATCATATTTTCACCAAGTTGTATAGTTTCGAAGTATATTTGATATAGAAATAGAACTCATCATTAACAAAACAAGAATCATGTCATTCTATTGTATTTTACTTTATATTTATGTATTTAGGAAATAATGGTTATATTTTTATTTTATTTGTTTTGGAACAATGCATTGCTTATGTGGTCACTGGAGTCTGGCATGTGTCCATTATGATATAATTATTGAGTATGTTATTGAGTCTAAGATGCGCACAAACCATGCTTTGATCCCAAGATAGTCCCACTACGAGCTAACCAAACTAAGCTTAAGTTAAATATTGTTAGCCGATGTAAAAACAACTTGATTAATTAGGGCAAGAAATCCCCTCTATACATGGAGACGGATAACAACAAAAAAGAAAGGGAAAATACAACATAATATAACTGCTACATATTCTAATACTCTCCCTCAAGTTGGGCATGAGATATTAACCATGCCCAACTTGTCAACAATCCTTCCAAATTTATTCCCACTCAAACTCTTTGGTGAGAATGTCAGTTAACTATATGTCGGAGAGAACAAAAGGAGTGCACACACTTACCTTCTCAATGTTCTCTTTGATGAAATGTCGATCTACTTCAATGTGTTTCGTGCGGTCATGTTGAACAGGGTTGTGGGCGATACTAATAGCTTACTTATTGTCACAATACAACCAATGTTGTAAATATCGGATGTCGACGACATATCAGATTCAGTTTTTAAATATCAGATGCCGGAAGTACAGACATGTTAGAGATATTTTTAAATATCGGATTTGCATGTCTTATAAATAATTTTTTTTTATGTATACTAAGTATAATTATAGGCTATAAAAATTGAAAAATAAATAAAAAATGTGCCATTTTTATTACAAAATAAAATCGAATGGTACCTAAGATAAATTATTATTTAACAATACAAATGATACATTATAAAATATATGTAATAATATACAATAATTTTATTTTGATAAACAATAAGTTTATTGCAAATAAAAAAAATTTAAAGTTAAAATCCTTTATTGATTATTGGTTTTTTCAAAATTATAAATTTATATTAAAAATATGCAAACAATAAACTAATAAATGTATTGAATGTTTTTATATTTTTTGTAATATGAAATTAAAAATTGTGAAACAATTATATAAAATTGGTTGTGAGAATAAAACGTTAAAAAAATCAATACAATAAGCTTAATCGATTTAAACATACATAATATATATAGACGATTTAAACATATGTTCCTAGTCTGCTAATATAACATAAAATAAAATAGGGACGATATATTTAAAAGTCTTCTCGACTGATATATCGGAAAAAATCGGACAAGTTGGCCTATGTTTTACAAATGGACAAATGATTTTTTTGAAAAACAAATCGTTTTGCCCTTAAAAAATGACATGTTGGGAGACATATTAGACATGTCAGAGGACATATAAAACATTGAATACAGTTGGATGAGTCCTGCTTCAGTGTGACAGGTCACTCATCAAGGAGCGTAGCCATAAGCCTTTACAAATCCCATGAAATATAGCTCTAAACTCGGCTTCTGCGCTGAATCTTGCCACACCTGTTGCTTCTTGCTCCTCCAAGTAGCAAGGTTGCCCCCGACAAGAGAACACCTGAAGTTGATCGTCGATCCTCAATAGACTCGACCCAATCAACATCACCGTAAACTTTAATATTTAGACATGAATTTGGAGCAAACATGATACCCCTTCCTGGTGAGGATTGGAAGTGCCTAAGAATTCTGTGAGCTGCATTGAGTTGACGTGTCTTCGTAGCATGCATGAACTGACTGATAACGCTTACCATATAAGAAATATTCGTGCGAGTATGAGACAGGTAGATCAGCCTCCCAACTAATCTCTAAAACTCTGAGATGTCTTCAATCACCTCCCCATTATTACAGTCCAATTGGCGGTTTGCTTCAATAAGAGTGTCAACTAGTCTGCATTCACTTATTCCCACCTTCTCAAGGAGGTCCATAATATATTTTCTCTAAGAGATGAAGATTTCGTGCTTGGACCTTGCGACTTCAATACCCAATAAATACCTGAGTTTTCCCAGGTCCTTGACCTCAAACTCCATGACCAATTTCTATTTTAGATTTTGGATTTCTTTCACGTCATCACCTGTTATGACTATATCATCAACATATTCAATGAGGACAATGAGTTTTTCGGTCCTTTGTTTGTTAATAGCGTGTGATCAACATTGCTCTGGTGATATCCAAATGACACCATAACTTTGTTGAATCTTCCAAACTAGGCTCTTGAGGATTGTTTTAGCCTATATAGAGTCTTTTTTAGTTTGCAGACTTTCCCTTCTGCACCTCTTGGAGTGAGACCTAGTGGAATAGACATGTAGACCTCTTCATCCAGATCCACATGGAGGAATGCATTCTTCACATCAAGTTGCCAAAGATTCCAACCTTTGCAGGCATCATAGGGTAACAAGACCCTAATAGTGTTCATCTTTGCCACCAAGGCAAATGTTTCCTGATAGTCAATATTAAGGGTTTGTGTATAACTCCTTGCCACTAGTCTTGCCTTGCATCGCTCGACAATCCCTTGAGAGTTCTGTTTAACATAGAACCCCCATTTATACCCAACAGTCTTCTTTCCATAGGGAAGATGCACCAACTTCATGTATGGTGCTTCTCAAGAGCAGTCATTTCCTCAACAATTGCTTCTCTCCATATAGGGACCTTCAGAGCCTGCTGCCAAGATACAAGTATGAAAAAGGAGGCAAGAGAAGAGACAAATGCCTTGTAGGCAGTAGAAAGAGAGTCATAAGATACATAATGTGAGATAGGATGTCGTGTACAAGATCGGATACCTTTCCTAAGAGCAATTGGTGGATTAGAAGGCCCTGAGTCAGGATCCAATGACGACTCTGGAGGCATAGTCGGATCCTATGTGCTTGTCCTCTTTGTACCTGCAAGTTCGGAGCGATAGATGGAAGAGGTGGGTGAAAACACTTGTACCCCTCATGTGTGAAAGAATATCCAATAAAGACATACTTGAGTGCGCGAGGTTTGAGTTTGGTTAGACGAGGGTGGTGGATGTGAACGAAGCAGACATATCCAAACACCTTAGGGGAAAGCTGAGTAGGAGGCACATGGAGAGTGCTAAAAGGAGTAGCATTTCCAAGGATGTGCGAGGGCATACGATTAATAAGATATGACGTTGTAAGGTCCGCATCTCCCCGGTAGAATTTTGGAAGATGCATGGTAGACAACAGACAGCGAGCGACCTCTAACAGATGAGGATTTTTTCGCTCAATAACACCATTCTGAGCTGGGGAATAAGCGTAAGTAGTCTGGTGGATGATGTCATGATCAACAAGATATTGCTCAAACTGTGAATCCATGTATTCCCAGTTATTGTCATTGCGAAGAATTTTAACGACGGTATGAAATTGAGTGAAAATCATGTTAAAAAAATAGGAAAACATCACTTTTGTGCCACAATAAATATAACCAAGTAGTACAAGAGAAACAATCAATAAAAGTAACAAACTACACACAACCAGAGATGAAATGTATTGGGCAGGACCCCCAAATATTAGTATGAATAACTGCAAAAAGGTGCTGAATTAGGTAAAGAAACATGATTAAACGTAGTACGATGATATTTTTTAACAACACACATCACACACAAAGGAATAAAAAACAACAACAGACATAGCAGGAAACAACAATCTCATAACATGAGTAGACCCCAGAAGATAGCCCAAAACCATGGCTGCCACGAGGTGGAGCACCTCCTTTTGACGGAGGGAACCCATGGAGCCTGAAGCAAGTGTTCTGAGTGTGACGATTCTTTCCACAATAATCACAAAAGAGATGATCCTTATCAGAGCCTTTCAACTTTGAGTCACGGGTTGGACGACTACTAAGATGAGAAGAGGAAGTAGCAGCAATAACAGAGCTCTGAGGCGCAGGATCAGGAAGTACGGTTTGGCGGCGATCAAATTCTTGCTGCACAGTGCTGTAGAACTCAGGAAGAGATGGTAATTGTGGACGCCCCCAAAATCTGAACACTTAACTGATCAAAGTCCCGATGCAACCCATGAAGAAATTCAAAGATTCGATTGTGATCTTCTATTGCACGAACCATCGCCTCATCGACAGGGATAACAAAAGTAAGAGGATCAAAATGATCATTATTCCTGATACAATTATGTGAACTCCAAGTAGTACGCAGAAGGAGGGCGATCACCTTGGCGGAGTAGGGATATCTTTTGGCGCAACTGGAAAATTTGAGTAGCATTGCCTCGACGAGAGTATGTAGGCTCCGCCCGTCACCAAATGTCCGCAACATTGCCGAGAAATAAATAATTTTGAGCGATGGTCTCGTGCATCGAATTAGTAAGCCAACACACGACTAAGGAGTTCTCTGACTCCTACTGTAGCCACTCAGAAGAAGTCTTGGCTGGTTCATTTGGCCTGTGACATAGCAAAAAGACGAGATTTCTTGAGCGCCAAGGTGATTGACCGATACCATGAAAGGTAATTATAGTCATCCAGACGAATGGTAGTAATTTGAGGAGTATTATGATCATGGTTCTCACAGAGAGAAATCACTGGAGGAGCAACCACTGACGAGGGAGCGGGAGAATCATTACCGCTCGACATAATGACTCAAGAATAGAAATCTTAAAACCACCCAAGACTTAGGGTTACAAGAAGCTTCAGATTACACCATGAGAGGAAGAGAAATCCACTCAATGCGATCAACAAGAAGCGCTGATGGTGTCAGAAGGATCAGACACTTTACTGCATTGAGGATCCGACACCGGAGAAGGGTGAAAGAAGGAGGAGCGCTAAAAGAGAAAGGGGCTTGCGACTGCGACTGTGGAGAGCGGCTGCGAGTGGCCCGAGCTGCGCGCGAACTGAGAAGGAACGACCAGAACGCACGTCTGCCGGATAGCGGAACCCGAGCGGCGCGCGAGCGGAACAGGGCCACTGCGGGGGGGGGGGGGGGGGGCGGCAGTAGCGAGGACGCGAACTGAGAAGGAACAAGATAACGACTGGGGCACCGGGTTGCGAACGGGTAACTCTGATACCATGTTAGCAGATGAAAAAACAATTTGATTAATTAGGGGAAAAATCCCCTCTGTATATAGAGGCGGATAACAACAAAAAAGGGAAAAATACAACATAATATAACTGCTACATATTCTAACAAATATTAAGTATACTAGGCATTCTCAGCCCAAGATAAGTCCAAAGACATCCTTTTGACTTCCATCTCACCTTTAATCCCACCTCTTCAATGGATCAATCACCTGGTGAGAGCCTCTTTGCCTAAGTTTGAACGGTACACCATACTCTCCTCCAAGACATAACTGAATAATAGAAGCTTTCGACTCCTTCGAGTTTGAAACCCACCACTAGTAGCTTCATCCTTCTTGCAAGTGATCTTCTTCTTAATCATCCCATCCCTTTTTTGTCTACTCCCTTGTGCTTGTTCTATAAATAGAATCTTGAGTTGAAAGCTTATAAAATACATAATGAATTGATGAAATGAAGGGAGTTCTTCTTTTGTTGTTGTGGTTTGCGATCCTTCGTTCTTTAGTAAATGTCCTTTAGAGTGGGTGTGAAAGCGGTCCTTCAGTAAATGATCTTCGAATAAGGAGTGGAATCATTCGACAAAGATTGTTCATCCCATAAAGGGGCTAATTTATAGGACTAATTTAAGATGCATAATACCGAAAAGGGACTAACAAGTGCAATTTTATTCATCCCATAAAGTGGCTAATTTATAGGACTATAATAAGATGCATAACACCGATAACCGGTGTGAGACTAAACAACCATTGACTACGACACCTTAAACAGGAATATAAACTAAATACTCCAACACTCCCCCTCAAGCTGAAGGGGAACCCTTCAGCTTAGACACATCAAATAACGACAATGGAGGTAGGCGATGCGGGACACATCAGACGATAGCCGATGGAAATTCCAAATTGGGGAATCAAGCCGGCGATATAGCCACACATGACACTGACCCACATACGACGCAAGACCCACATACGATGTGGACTCGCTGGAAACTGGTCAACTAACATCGCCTACACACACAACATACAAAAATAACATGTGCAATTTTCTTCATCCCATATAGGGGATAATTTATAGGACTACAATAAGATGCATACCACTGATAACCGGTGTGAGACTAAACAATTAATAACTCCAACACTTCCCCTCAAGCTGAAGGGGGACCCTTCAGCTTGGATACATCAAATAACGACAATGGAGGTAGGCGGTGCGAGACAAATATCAGACGAGCCACCAGGGGAAATTCCAAACCGGGGAATCAAGTCGAGGACATAACCACACATGACGCAAGCCCACACACGACGCAGGACCCACACACGATGTGGATTTGCTGCAAATCGGTCAACCAACATCACCTACACATACAACATGCGAAAGAGAACAAAAGATGTGGAACAAATCAACAACCGGACAATCGGGGATAATCCGTCAGGGATAATCCGCACAAATGACGGTCCCACACGACATAGTCCCGCACGACACGATCCCATGTGACACAACCCGTTGAGATTAAAACAACCAACATCAGTTGCATCCCAACACACGACCAATCAAAAGACAACAAGGGTAGACGCATATGACATAAGCTTAGAGGCCGTGTGGAACGAAGACAAAAGTCGGGAAAGATCATCCGAGTCGCCTTCATCTATCCCAACACTCCCCCTTACGTGGATAACACGTGCATATAGGCACAGAACACACAATAAACCTAAGCAGTAGAAAGACAGAACAATACGACATAAAAGACTGAAAAAGTCACAAAAAATGACCCCAAAAACAACACAACTTAAGCATCAGCGAGACAAATGAACCCTCGGAAGCGGCAACAACGACTTGAGCTCAAGCAGCAGCAAGGCGGCCACTGGAGCAGCAAGACGACTGACTGGATCTGTAACCATTGTCTAGCTGCCAGGAAGAAGAGGGGCCAACACGGGAGCAGATCTGGAGCAGGGAGGATGACCTCGGATTAGAAGCAAGCACAATCAGATGAGCGTAGGTGAAGCTCGACGAGATCAACACGAACGAAGCCTCCTCCGGAAG
Source organism: Platanthera zijinensis (assembly GCA_039513925.1). Classification (NCBI taxonomy): domain Eukaryota; kingdom Viridiplantae; phylum Streptophyta; class Magnoliopsida; order Asparagales; family Orchidaceae; genus Platanthera; species Platanthera zijinensis. The sequence goes on along the minus strand of CM077084.1, from coordinate 59,003,266 downwards.
GTAGATGGAGCCAACGGAGAGGACGGTCTTGATGACGAGCCCGAAGTCGCAGGAGCACATCAACAACGTCAAGGAAGTGGACTGAATGACAAAGAGAACCGACAACTTCATCAACAGATATCAGAGGAACGAGCAAAGAGGAACAACGCTTCTGGAGTCGTGGTAGGGACGACGCACGCTCGGTGGCGACGAACGAAGAGTCGATCGAAGGGGACTGTTGGTCAATCGAGCTGTGACGATTGAAGGAGCAAAACAGGCGATCAAAACAAAGCTAGCAGCGGATCGTCAAACATAATCCACGGGATTAGGGAGAGAATTGGTCGCTTGTTTCGTCAATGGAAATGAGGGCAGCACGATCTGCGAGATCCGGCGATAGAAGTAGCGACGGAGCAGGCGTCGACAATAGCACAGAGCGTCGAGTAGATCAGATGCAACTTCCGTGGACGAATACGAACGTTGTGGGGGCAGATTACTGCTCCCGTCGACGTAATCAAAGACCGATTTCGTCGACGAGAGCGAGAGAGGAACAACTCAATGGGATCGCTTTCAGATCAGTCGAAGGGAACAAAAAAAGAGGCGGAAGCTTGTGGCAGCATGGGGAAAAATTTTAGGGTTTCAAAAACCTAGCTCTGATACCATGTTAGAAATAGGAGGAAAAAAATAAGTGCAATTTTATTCATCCCATAAGGGGGCAAATTTATATGACTACAATAAGATGCATAACACCGATAGCCGGTGTGGGACTAAACAACCATTGACTAAGACACCTTAAATAATAATATAAACTAATAACTCCAACATCTGCCCATATTGATCTAGTTTAGTTGAAAGAACGATGCAACTGAGGCCTTTCCTTGGATTATATACTTGGTAATATCTTACCCATTGTTGTGGTGTTTGGCCTACATATACCCACTTAAAAGTTTTATGGCGGAACGCCATTCCACCGATTTCAATATTGTATATTTTTAAGAGCAATGTTATAAGCAATTTGATTTTGGCTATTCTCTGCCCATTGATGTCCGCAGTTCAAAAATATATTCGAAGTCCAAAATATTAACAGTCTAAAACAGAGCTCTTGTTTCATCAATCAAGCCCAGTTGTAGTACAAAAATGTTCCTCCTGAGCTCCCACATCGCCGAGAGCTTCTTGGGATCGAAGATAAGAAGAGAAATCCTAGACTTGTGCAGAAGAACACACAAAGATTGCAAGAAATATTAGAAAACTTTACCCGTGCAAGTAGATTGGCACGGAGCGAAAGAAATTCACATTTTTTTGGAAATCGAGTTCTCCAAGAGGTAGATTCAACGAGAAGTGTTGTTCTGGCGGTAGAGACTAGAGTTTACGTGAGAGATGAATAGAAGGTGAGAAGAAATGATCATGAAACAATAATAAAGGTAGGCTTATAAGCAAAAAACCAACCGAACCGCCGAACTGAACCAAACCACGGTTTGGTCCGGTTTCAGTAGACCACGGTTCGGTCACGGTTTTGATTTTAGAAAAATCATACATGTACAACCCCGTATCCGACGAGTGGGGTCGACAGGAGCAAGGTCGGCCAGATCTAGTAGTCCAGGTCCCGGGCGTGCACCCAAGGGGGGCAGGAGCTCGCAGCCCCCTGACTCGCCCAGGCGGGTGGAGTGTTTGAGGGGAGAGTGGAGCAGGCGGGCTCGCACTCGCCCCAGGGGAGCTCGGCAAGCGGTAGACGAGTAGGGCCAGCCGGGCCCGTACTCGCCGCCCCGGGCGAGTGGAGGTCTTAGGGACCACTCGCCCAGTGATCTATGATGTTTTTTACTATTTTGCCCCCGCTGACCTGCACATAGCCTTCCAGAACAGCGGAGTTACGTTGTTGGCAGACCAACCTGGATTGCACATAGCTGTTTGGAACAACGAAGGTTAGTTATTTGCAAGCCGTTTTCAGAAAACTATAAATAAGATCCAATGGGTACCTCAAAAGGCATGCATACTTATGCCCCGATCTTCTAACGCTTTCTGAGATATCCTTAGCTCGACATTTGGCTAGGGAGAGGAAGCGCTCTAAGATTTTCCGGGCGTGTGGTGGGTCCTTCACGCCGAGCCCTTGGGTCTGTTCCCTGTTCTTTTTCCTTAGTTGTTTGGCTCGCGAGAAAGAAGTAAGTGTGCAATCACCCCTTCCCCAAGGGTGAACTCCACAGAGACCGAGTTTTCGGTTTCAACATTTTGGTGCGGTGAGCGTGGAGCGTGGTCAGCACCAAAAATCTTTAGCAAACTCGATGACTGGAGGAGAAGGACAAGGTTCAGGCGGGGCTAACTCGTCACCCCCACCTCCCCCTCTCGCCACTGTCGGCATGTTGGACGAGTTCAGCAGAAGATGCGGAGTCTCATCATGTTCGCACTCGGCACTCGCGTTGAGTGCTCGACACCAGTGGTTCCAGTAGTCTCCGCCCCAGCCCTGGGCGAGGACGCACTCGGCAGGCGAGCCGGGAAGGAGGTAGCAGATGGAGGAAGCGAGCGCGAGCTTCAGGGCGTACGCTCTTCTCCAGCTCGGCATCTGAAGGCTGGTTCGGCGAGATGGGGCGCGAGATCCCCCTACTCGCCCAGCAGAGGGGGGCATCCACCATCAGCTAGTTTTTTCATCAGCCCCAGTTCCAGAGGGGTTCTGGGAGCCGGAGATGACCTACTACACCGGGAAGGGCGACCGGTCCAACACGTCTAGTGGTTTGAGGACGTGGTCTCGATCCGACAGATGTCGGATGGGTTCAAGTGCAGACTCTTTGCCATCACCCTCAAGGAGTTGGCGAGAGATTGAGTCCACCAGCTCCCGACCGGCTCGTCTACTGTTTTGAGGACCTGCGCGGGGGTTCATGTTGAGATTCACCACCTCGAGGAAGAGGAAGAGGGAGTCCGAGTCTCTGTTCCGCGTCAAGCAGGGCAGTGAACGAGACCTTGGGGAGCTACTTGGACAGGTTCCAGGAGGAAGTTCTCCAAGTGCAGGAGATTCAGGACACACCATGATGGTGGCCTTCACCTGGGCTTCTTCGGGGTTTT